>WEIV01018861.1:137382-232702 GCA_013390005.1 Calyptomena viridis | reverse complement strand
AAATAAATGAAGCTTGTGAGTCCAGTGACGTATATATCAGGTTGCCAATGTTTGTAGGCAGTTGATATTTTTNGAATATGTAGGTAATTAAGCCATTGTTTTTACTTTGAAATGTTAATATGTTAAATAGCACACTAATATTACAAAAAGTCTGTATATATGATTCACTATTTTCTCATTTTTCCAGATGTTCTGCTTGTAATTTAATGTCAGCCTAACCAAACTGACTATACTTACAAGATTTTTTCAGTTATTAAATTTTGTGGGTTTTTTTATAACTAATGTATTTTGTCAGAAAGGAACCTAGATTTCTCACCACACACAATAGGAAATGCAGCTGTTTTTAATGCATTTGCAATTTCAAAACAAAAATATGAAGGATTTTTCTAGCATTTTCAATTGACAAATTTCCACCTGTGACAATGGTGTTTGCACATTTGTATTTTTCTTTGTATATGAAGTACTTTTATATGTACTTTGTAAAATACTGATTATGTTCTTAGGTTATATGAAAATATACATGCCACTGCTTATTTTGTAACTGGTTAATTTTAACTCTTGTATGTTATGTGATATATGTATGCTAACCATCTTGTAATAAATACACTTCTTAAGGAAAAGTAAAACCTTTCCTTTTACTGTAAAAGAGGAAACAGCAAGACCCACATGTCCATGGGCACAAGACAAATCCTTATTTACCCCGTATTAAGAATAGTGGGTGTATTAAAAACTGTGGTCTTTTGTATACTTGTAAATATTCTTACATCAAAGTTGCACTTGAGCATCCTTAACTCAAACACTTGTCAACAGTAACACTAAAGAAATCAGAATTTAAAGCAAAATTATCATTCTAACAAGTCTCAATGCATAGCCTTTACTAAAAGGCTAAATACGTACGATGTTCATACTAAGTCATTGAATAATGATGTTAAATATGTTTTTTAAAAAAAAGAACACTATAAGGTGTCACAACACAAGTCAACTGCATACTTTCACCCTGAAATGCATCTCACTCATATCACTTTATGCAAAAATGATCTAGTTCACAAGAAATAAAATCTGAAAAATGACAAGGTCTTACTTGAGAATGTGCATCTAAATTGAGTTATTGAGTGTAGTGTCGGGTAGCAGAGCTAAAACGGAAAGGGAATGTGTGATGGAGGTAGGGGACCTGTGACAATTCTTGGATGCTGTGGTGCTTAGATGATGATATGGTTTGGATATTGAGGCTTGGCATGGATGCTAATGTTGCCTTAAATGTTGATCTCAATTTTTAGTGTCTGTATTGATGGAAAATGGACTTGAGCAACTTAACTTAAAAATATCCAAATAAAAGCTGAAATGAGATACATGATACTTGTGGTGTTTCTATAGGGAATATACAGTGGAATGGTAGAAATAGGCTCTTGGTGTGAAGACAAAGAGTTTACAGTGTCCCTGAGGGTCTCATCTATGCAAAATGAAAATTCAAACAAAGACTTAGAGAAAATGTAGAGAAGTTATCATAGCTTGAGCTACAGGGTTTGCCTGTGTGTTTGAGTTGTGGCAGCAGCAGTAGGGAATTAGGAACTGAGAATTTGGGGGGAAAAAATTCTGTGTACAAAGGGGTTCACCTTCATGTTCTATCAAAATTTTCCAGAAAAAGAACCCATCCAGGAGTTGGAGATGAGGCAAATGTGCTCCCTCTGGTGTGTCATTCCTGTGCTGTGTATCATAATGTTCCTACTGTAGAAAAGGGAATACAGTGGGTCTTACATAAGGGAAGAAGATTGTTTGCCCTTCTGTGTTCAGTAACAAAACATCCGCATAGTACGTGATGGAATGAAGCTTTGAAGAGTTGTTACTGGGATGTTATACTAGTGATTTCTCTTTCCTATCTGAAAAACAAATGTTTTCTATAAAAGTCCTTACTTTTGATGGAACCTTAGAATTAGCACAATAAAAAATAAAATACTTAGCATGCCACATGTGTGGGTCACTGGTTATGTAATGATACACAAACAGCTAACAGACCCAAGAACAAATGTTCAAAATTTTGTATCACATCCCACACACGTTATTTGTATCTGATATTTTGTGAATTTCAGACATAACAAAAATGTGGTGATCTTGTCCAAATACTGTCATTTTGCCTTTTCATCCTGTAATGTTCTTGGAGTATGTCTAAGTAGCTGCACCACATTTCTCGTTTTTCATATTTGTGATCATCCACATATTTTGTCTGTTCATGATTATCCTGTGGTTGCTTTGGGAAGTCAGAAAACTGAAATTAATCTACCCATTCCCCAGTTATGCTAAAGTTCATGCTGAGTATNATTGTTTCCTCTCCTCACTTAGAGTCCAGCCAGCCTCTCAAAGGAATGGATTAATGCAAGTGCTGCTGATAAGAACTGTGTTTCTTTTTCCATAATACAAAACCTTCAAATCTGTTAAGTGTAATCAAGTAAGGCTACCATCTTTTTCCACTGTCATATTACAGTAGTTAAATAACATCTGATAATAACTTTTCTTCTTACAACTGACAGTTACGGAAGTTTCTCCTGCATCACAAAGCTGCCTGTTGAGAGCCAAAGGGACTTGAACACTGATGTCATTTCCAGTTTAGCAAGCAACTGTGAAATAAACCCAGCTTTTAATGATTTGAGATTGTCATCATGCTCGCCTGAGTCGCTCCTGAGAAGACAGAGTCTTTCTTAAACTGAGATACTTTATTTTTTAAGTAGACTCCATATGTTACTCCTAGGAAGTTCCCAAAACTCAGTCTTGGAACAAAAGGTAAAATCTGGGTTTTAAAGGCAGACTCTCCAACATAATTTAGTTGTTTATACCTTGATCTCTATGCAGACCCTACAATCCAGGAGACAGACATACTAGTGGCAACTGAATTCCAGATTGCTAATCATAGCTAGTCAAAATACTCTTATTTATCTTTTTTGTGGTGGTCTAATCTGTTCTAATCTGATATCTGCTTCTCCCAAATACTGCTTATTGTCAAGGTCCAATGAGAAATTACATTTTTTCCAGTTCAAGTTGCCATTCAAAATTCTTCCTTTCTCTTATGAATAGGAAATGTTTTTTGGTTGTGGCATGTTTACTGTTTTTCCATTGTCTACTCTTTGTCAACAATGTTTTGTTTATGTATCTTCTAGGAGATTCATTGAGAGCCTATACTTTTGTCTCTAAAACAGGCAGTAGTAGAAGATGGAAATAGTTATGCTGAAAGGACCACAGTGCTGTGGTGGAAGGAGACACAAAGGTAGCAGTTGTTTCAACTATTAAATAGTACTCCTTCCTTCCCCTCATAATCATCTAGAAGAAACTGAGGTATAGTCTTGATTTACTTTAAGATTTATGTATTGATGGCTTATTTATCGGTTTATATTGACCAAATATCGATGACTACATTGTTGTTTAATGAATTCTCTGGTCAGCTCTGTAAGGATTCCAGTGTTTCAAGCCAGTTACCAAAGAGCACCTCCAGAACTTGGTAACATCCATTTGTGTTAAAAGTCTGTATTGTCCAAGATTTATACTAGGTACAACATCCCTATTTCATGGTGGACAGATGAGACTGCTTTGAATTTAACACCCAGGAAGAGTGTTCTGTGCACATGCTTTCTCAATAGGGGAATTATCAGGTGGCTTTGCCAGGTTACCCAGGCTGTGGACTATTTTCATTAGTTGTGCCAGTGAGTTAAAAATCGTGTTCACCAGTAAATGCAAAATGATGACTTTATAAAATTGTGTTTAATTATGAATGAAGCTCAATATAGTAAGTTATAGTACAGGTAAAATCACTCTCAAGTTTAAATACTTGCATGCACAGGTTTTGCATATGTTGCGTTGGTTTTGTGCCATCACAATAAAGAAAACTGACTTTTATTTCTGCTGTGCTCACATTATATCCCTCATGTTAAATATTTTAATGCAGTATTTGACACAATTGCTTACACTAACTTTTAAACAAAAAAATGCTTACTTTGTTTAGTATAAAGCATTCAAATCTTTGTAGCATTTCATGCAGGCAAATGATAGGAATTAAACTTCGAAAAAACATTAGAGATTTAGTGCTGGAATTACTATTGAACTTTGGTGAAGTTGGGCAGCCTGTTTCTCTAAGATGCCTGTAAGATATTTTTCTTTATTATATTCTTTTTTAATTTTCAAAGAGCTTTAATTTTCAGTGCCTCCTGAATTTGTGCAATTCATGTATTTTCTTTAAAGTGAAATGAAATTAAGTTCAAAAATCTCTCTGCTTTTCATACTTTACTCAAAACAACTAGTTTTGTTCATCTTTAAACCTGTTTTCTGACCAAAAACCAGTCAAAATTTAAGTCAAAATTAACTCAGTTTCTTCCACTTCAGGCTCCTGACTGAAAGGAAAGTTTGCAGTGAGTCTCTTTTTCTGGTATGAGTATGTAACAGTGTATGAAAACCTGGAAAACATCCCATCAAGTGATAATGAACCAGAGCCAGGAATAAATTGAGGAGCTGGTTTTGGTATGTAGAATTGTGTCATTGACCACTGTGTGTATGATATATGTTAGCAGTGTCAGGACAGGCTATAGGTCTTATTACAACCTCAGAAAGTATCCTACTGTTGCTATGGCAATCAGACATCTGTTTTTAACCCTGAAATATCTAAATTTTGCATGTTCTTCCTGTATTTATAGGCTTCTGAGACTTTGTCTCCACTGACACAGATTTCTGGAGATAAAATAATTTTTCAGCTGAACTCATTTCTATCAGTTATTATTTCAGTTGTTAAAACCACACAGCTGACCACACAGTGGCACATGTGACAAGTTTCTTTATATAGGAACAAAAAACAAACATGTACCTATTTCCTATAGTTCTGAATGTGTTTTAGTTCAGACTACTGCACATAGATTTTTGTCATGCAAGCAGATTTTCCATTTTTGCTATCAAAACTGAATGTTGTTGTCAAGATCATGTCTACCCAAGAAACTTGCTACAGAGTACAGAGTAAATGTTTTAGCTGTTTTCTGAAAGGCCTCAATTAAAAATATTTCTCCCCTGTCCTCAGTCACTGCTTGCATGTTGCCTTATGGTGTTCATGTATTTCATGAAAACACAGTTCTGTGAAACTTCACTGCTTTTTTTTTTTTTCCTCAGACCTCACCATTTCACAGTGAAACATCATACATTTTTAAGTTGTTTTAATTTAAACTCATACAAAGCTTGAGGTAAGGACAGCTTTCCTTATTTGATGATAGTATCTCAAGACAACTTGATAACTTTATTTGAAAATGAGTGCGTGCATCCCAAACACACAGAGATACTTCAGTTTATCTTGAGATTCCTGCCCAGTAATTGCTAATTTTCATTATCAGGCTGATAATGCAAGTGTGGTGAGGCCTCCAGTGACACTTGAAATTAAAACTGACTGTATTACTGCTGTCATTATATTGGTGTATATTAGAAGTTAGGATTTTAGATTAACCTTTGTATATATTTTCTTCTCACCAATCCAGGATGAACAGAGATTATGAAGACTATGGATGTCAGAAAGTAGAGAAGTGCAGGGGAAAAGCAAGCCCTGGCTGGTAGTTGGTGCCTGACATAGCAATGAGGTGATGCCAATGTAAAGCAGGGATCAAAATAGCAGATGTAAGCAGCTTAGTGCATATTCATCTATTAGACAGAGGATCAAAAAATTAGAAAGGAAAAAGGCAGATATCTGTGGCAGAGAGGAGTGTAGGGAAATTCATAGTGCAAATGGGAAGAATTGCAGGTAAGCAGGCCCTGGAAGTGGATCCCATACACCTACATCTGCAGCAGCAAAAGAAGACTTCCCCTCTCCTTTGCTTTGAGCAGTTGCATTATCTGTTCACCAAAATCTCCCTCTATACTTGTCTCGCTCCCTGTTTTGACCTTTACTTGTCTGATCACATCTAAATTTAGATGAGAAATTTTTGAGAAGCAAAGATGATTTGTGTTAACTTGTTCCCTAGAGGTGCCTAGAATACTTGCAGGTGCTGTGATGTACTTAAAGCCAAAAGGAAAAAAGTCTTTGTTTTCCCAAGCTCTGAAACTAGTGGCTAATTCAAGTTGTACAGCTATATTTTGGAATTTTGGGGAGTAGGGAAACAAGAGTTGGTGATTGAGTGTGGTGTGCTGTAAGGGATAAGGGCCCAGTTTGTAAAACTGGATCTGAGCCTGGATTTCAAACACTCGGCATTTGACATGTGATTATCTCTCTTTGGAATTAGATTTAACAGCACTGAGGAAAGAGGTTAACGTGAAGCCAACACCAAGTATGCTGAACTCTGGTCATTGGAAATACCATTGCTAATATTACTATAAGTGTATTTCCAGTAGAACATCACAGCTTTGTTTATCAAGTGCAGACTTAGCCAAATTATTATCAGCTGCTGGAGATGGGTACAAAGGATGCGCTGTAAAGTCTCTACTTGAATTTCCAAATTTGGGCCATTCTTTCCGTGATGTAACATACTTATCAGTTAAATGGATATTCTCGAATGTGGAATAATGAATAATACAGGATTTTATCTGTACAGTAGAATATTGATGCCTTTGCTTTATGTTTGTTGCTTTAACCAAAGCAATTTTGTTACAAATTTTCTTGGGCTTTCTTCAATGTTGCTGAGCATGAGCTACTGTTGGAGGCAGCACAGAAAGTAAAAGGGACCAGTGGGCTGACCAAAAATTGCTAATACTGCTGGGTCCTATTGCTAATTATTGCTAATATTATTTTGAGATATTATACAATTAATACTGTTATTTCCTGTGGGACAGAATTCCTAGCAGTTTGAACCACAAACAGCACACCTAAAACAAAGTCTCCTTTGGTATGCACTCAATGTTTCTCAGCCAGAAACCACACAGCAAATACATCTGTTCCATTTCATGTGCAAAGGAAAGAAACAAAACATATAACATGGCAGTAAAACTGGGCCCAAATATCAGTCATTGGTGCTAATAAATGCTTGAGGAAAGTAATGCTACTTAGAACTGTTACCTTTGCTCCTTGTACAGGAACTTGGTAGGTAACATAACCACTTGATTTTTGGTAGACTGCTAATATGTGGTTAAAACAAACCTGAGCTTCTGCTGCATTAAGCTGTTCCTTTTAAAGACACGAGCACAGTGACACTGTGCACTAGACCCTTCGACCAGAAATAGTCATACGGCCCTTGAAAAAGATGACAATAAAACAATATACAGGATTTCTTGCAAAATCAGAAATTAGCTTCATCAAACTGTGGTTTGCAAGGCTTGAAGAAAATGGGAGAGAAGAGAGAAACCTGTAGTCCTTTTCTGAGAACAGACATGGATAGTAATTAAAAAGGGAGGTGTGTATTTAGGAAACAAACACTCATATGGGACATCTTAAGTAGACACTGCTAGATTAAAAAATAAATGCTAATATGGTACAAAATACTTTTCAATTATGAAGGTTATCATGAATTTCTGTAAAAAATGCAAAATGTGTGCCTTTATGAAAGGGCATTTACAAATGCATAATAAGAAAACTATATAAAGTAAATCCTTAAACTGTTGGCCCTTGCCTTGCTACACAAGGTAGCATTAAACGAGGAGGAANAAAATACTTTTCAATTATGAAGGTAGCATTAAACGAGGAGGAGTGGATCTGGAATGGGCAGGACAGCAGCCAGGCAAATGGAGAAAAAGGGAAATTGCTTTTTTACATACAGAACTTGAAAAAGGCTGCCATATTGCTTGGTATTGCACAGGCTGGCAGAGAGCTTAAGAGAATGGAAGACTTAATCTCAAGCCTGGGATAGAGAGACATTGTGAACTGCCTTTTTATCTAGGGTTGATCTATTTGAAATACAGAGCATAACAACCTTTTCTTCTGAAGGAAAAGACTTAAAACAAAATCGGGGTAGAAAAATGTGTGGTCTGCATTAATTTTACCATTTTAGTAGCTGTTATTTAAATTAATACTTTGTTACTCTGAATGGGAAAAGAGGATTGCCATGAGGGCAACAGGTTGTTAAAGCCTTTGCCAGAAGCACATCCTGGATGGATGAAATGACAGCTCATGCACTGGGGGAGCTGCCCTGGGATAGTGGCCTAGAACAGCTGAAAGTGGGGAACAACATAGCAATCCTCGGGAATGGTTAATCAGCGTGGAAGTGCTGGCAGCTGCTCATGGCTCTGCTGAGCTGAGGGCAGGGCCTGGCTGTGCCTGGCAGCAGTGGGGAGTGGGCCTGCTTGTCTCCACAAAGGTCAGTGTTTTAAACTTAAATCCTTAAAAAAGGATATGCCTTGAACTGAGTGGGCATGGTAGAAGAGAAACATGCCTAATGCATCCTGAAAGACGCTGCCCGTGCCGTGTGGGGTTTACTCCTACACATCCTGGGAGGCCTCTCAGAAGGGAGGAGGGGTGTGGGCCCAGGTGTGCCTGATGCAGCCCCGGACAGGGGGCACCTGTGCCTGGCTGTGGGGCAGGGCTGGGTGGGCACGGACACCTGCAGTGATGGCTGTGTACATGAGTCTGCCTTTGTTCCTGCCTGGGCACGTGGAGGGCTCTGGCAAGAGTGGTCCTTGGTACCTGCAGAAAAGGTGAGGCTGTGGGGCAAACTTAGTCTGTGGGCTTCTCTGGGGCCCAAGCGTGAGGTTAAACACGTGTTTGGGAAGTTTGGGGACTGCCACCCTTTAGGCACAGGCCAATAACCAACAGTCACGTGGCACTGGGAGCCAGGGAGGGTCTGTGTGGACTTGGGGCTGGGGGGCTGCCTCCATCACAGCAGGGACTCCTGCCTGCAGCATCTCTCCAGGGCAGCAGGACTGAGGAGGAGCAGAATTCGCCATGTGCCAGAGAGTATGGAGCGTAACCCAGGGCTCTAGATGGGATTCTGCCAAAAAAGGTTCCCAAAGGTAAGTGGGGGGCATTGGAGTTTGAAGGGGAGTGTTGGAAGTTTTGAAATCGTGGTGTAATTTGAGTAATTACTGTCCTCTAGAAACAGCTAAAGTACTAAGAGCTTTTGAACAGTAATAGTTCAGAATGCAGCAGTCTTACAGCGTGATGTTTTGGGACTGTGGTGTTGCTGTGCTCTGGGTAGTTTGCCTGCAGCCTGTGTTGGGAAGATATTCACAGATGGTTCTTCTGTTAAAGGACCTGAAATTAGGAATTCCCTGGTGATCTTTTCATGTGCCATTTAGCATGTCAACTTCAACTTGCTTCTTAGAGAGCTCTGAAATGTGTCGTGTAAGACCGAAATGCCAGTGATGAACTTGGCCCTGAGAAGGGAAGTTTCTACATAATATTCAAATAGTTGTTGAAAGACCAGTTGCGTGCCTTGCTGGTTACTGGTTGGGATGTGTTCCACTGGTCTCTCATAGTACACTTTATGCAGGTGGTTAAAAAAGCTTATCTCTGTCAATTTTGAGGTAAATTCAGAGGTGTTTTCCCTTCCTTCCAGTGGTAATACCTGGAGCTTTGCCAAGTCAGCTAATATGCTATAGAAATAGAAACAAGCCAAAAGGTGGCTGCAGCTGTTGTTTACTACATTAGTACACAGTTTGATTCCATATGTGCCTCTGTGGAAAAGAAGTGATTCAGAATAAGCAAATAAGAATTATACAAACTGGAGAAGATAAATGTAGCTAACCTACCTTCAGCATCTAATTTCTACATTACAACAGAGCCTTTCTGTATCCAATCCCAACTCCCCAAAGGATTTAATGTAGATCAGAAATACTTCTGAGCCTAATTACGTCAGTGGAGTTCTTCCACAGAAAAATAAAATCTGCACATATGCTGAATGTGTTGAAGTTGTGTAGAATAAAATGGAGTTTGGATATTCTGTTAATGTGATGGAGAATATTTTGGTGTTGTAATTGGCTTTAAAAGCATGTGTAAGTAATCGCTGTATGAGGCACTAGAGTCAGACTGACTGTTCTCAGATGCAAATGTTTCTATCTCCCAAACAAGGATTCTTGATTCATTTTGCATTACAGTGTAGTAGAAAGCACAGATAGGTACTCAGCTTTCTCCTATTGTTAACTGTCTTATGTTTTATCTGAAAAATTTTTATGCTTCTGCTGTCTTAGAAAAGATTTTAATTTTTTTTTAATTCTGTTACCATTATGAAGAACAAGAAATCTCCTGTGCTCAGGAGGGATAAGATATTCCTCTATTCTGATCAAGGAAATGGTATACTTGCATACTTTGCATTTCATACAATTATCTATATCATTGACACGTGTATGACATGGCAGTTGAGGCAGAATTTTTTTACATGGTGTTGCCCATCCAAACAGCTCATGCTGGAAACCATGGTATGACTTAGTATATGGCTAACTGAAGAAATTCCCTGTAAGTTAAATGGTATAGGGTAACTCCATAGAGATGGCTGGTTTGGGAGGCATGGAATAAGATGAAACCTGCAGTTTGCCCTGTTTCTCTGCACAATAGGATGAGGACATCTTAAAACACTTTAAAGGTCCCTCAGCTACTGTATTCTAATGGCTGTAGCAGTAACTTCAGATAAGCCTACCATCTTAGCTGAGATGGATCTTTCTTTGCTTTACTGCAGTACTTTTGGGAGCACCTAACTCTCAGAAGGGATCAATTGCTCTCCTCTTCAATGATATTATAGCCAAGTAGAGCATTTCTCTGTGATTACTTGAATATAAACAGCATATATTGGCTATTACAGCACTTAGTTTGACTTACAACTAACTTCCTGAATAGTGTTGTCAGTAGTAAAAATACTTGTAGCTCTCCATTTTCTTGGCACAGTTTTTGACAGACCTGTTTCTTTGCTGTCATAGGTAGCAGAATTCAGGAAAACATGCAGCTGAACAGCTGTCATATATGTGGGACCAGGAAAAGGGCTGTTCTTAAATTCCTTTGGTTTTTTGCTGTCGTTCCTGAATTCTTTTTCGGGGGTGAATTTATGGCCTGCCTAACTATTTGGCAAAGCTTGCCCTGAGTTCAGCAAAGAAGAGGTTCCATCCCTCGTGAAGGTTATCATATCTGTTAAATTGAGTTTGAGCTCTGGTCAGATGGAAACCAATATTTGCTGTTATTAGTGTTGCTTTTCTTTCAGCAGCATACGTGGAACTATGTTTCTTTCCTCTCTGCATTTACTGTCATAATTTCCAAAATACTGTGTTTTGGAAAAAGAACAAAAATAATACATGTTAATAACCATGGGAGGAAGGGAAACTTCAGATGGGTTTGAGGGTGACACCATAAATTGTTTTTAATTCTGTGGCTTTATGATTCAACAAAAGAAATTATAAGACAGTGTTTGTTACAAGTAGTAATCAAGATGAATATATGATGCAGGAATTATTTTATTGCAGAGTCAGCTTGTTTGATTTTAGTTCTTCAGTAATGCAGCAACTATAGAAACTAGTTAATGCTTCATATGTAGTATGTTCTGATTATCTGTATAATACATACAAAGATTTTTTGTCAAAGCATTCAACAGTCTGTGCACAGCCAAAGAAGTCACCCTGAGATCTTAACACATTTCCTATGTTAAATGGGACTCTGTCCTTCAACACTTACTTACAGAGACATAGTTCGAAATAAACTGGTGCAGGGTCATAATTTATAATATTGGCTACAAAATATTTCCCAGTTATCTCTATATAGAACTATTTAAAACATATATATATTCCTAGCTTTCAGGTCAATATCTGATGGTATGAGGTATATAAAATCATCACTGTGTGTAATGAGCAATTGCCCCTAGGTCAGCCGAGACTTTGGCACAGGCCAAGCTGACGAGGGAGGATTCAGGTGTGTAGACCTGGGGCTGTGGGGATGAACAGACCCCTCTCAGAGACTGGGCTGTATGTGAGTGCACAGGCACTTAAAGGGCACATCGAGTTGTGCTGAGTTGCCCAGAAAAAGCACCATAGTGTGTTAGTCTTGCTCTCAGTGTCACTGGACATTTTAAGATGAACAGCTCTGCTATAAGAAAATGGAGTTTGGCCCAGTGTGTAGGATGGAAGTTTCTGGTCCTGTCTTTGGTTCTAGTACAGCCTCTTAGAGTGGGCATAATTATTTACAGCTAAAGAGAAACTTTAGCAGGGCTGTTTGCTCTCCTGATGTCCTGTGCTTTGAGAGATCCACCTGGATAAGTAACTCAGCTCAGAAACATTTCCTTGTGTCATGATTCAGTGCGGGGCCAGATTTGATGGATTGCTCCAGTCAGGTTATAGACCAACTGAGTAGTTTGAATCCAAGAACTTCTTTAAAAGCACAGGGAAACTCAGATCTGCTGTTCTGGTTCAAGCTAAACTTTAGTGAAGTCGTGTGATGTAACTTACCCTGTTCTATGGCATAGAAATTCAGCATTCCAAATATTTTGTGAAGCTAGTTAATGTTTACATAAGTTTGAAAGCGGTGCCATGTGACGTATGTCCTGTTCTACTTTGGTTGCCAATGACATTTTTACTGTGGGAGCAAAACACACAATACTTTCAAACTCAGTTTCGCCAGTATTTTGCTACCTCAGATCCTTCAGATGGAGATTTTTCATATGGTTTGCATTGAAAAACTATTGACATTGCATTTCATATGGTTTGCAATACATTGCTTTCTATTTAAATGTGGCTTTGTATTGGTCAGTGCTAGGGTTCCATTTAAGTTTTCTAGACTATCGTTTCAGTGTGTCACAGATAAAATTGCTATGTCAAGACACCACAAAAATGCTTCTGTGTCTTTGGCATCTGTGCTTTGCATGCTGGAACCATTTATTTAATTTACATTTTTTTCCTTTTGAATATCCACTATTTAGAATGTAGAAACAGTAGCTCATCTTCCTTTTAACTCTGGTTTTTATAAAGTTGGAAACATTCCTTCTGAAGGGTCTGTGGCTCTCTTCACTGGAAAGAATCTTAGAATGATTTGGGCTAGGAGGGATCTTAAAGATCATCTACTTCCAGCCCCTCTACAATAAACAGGGACACATTCCACTAGACCAGGTTGCTTAAAGCCCCATCCAACCTGGTCTTGAATGCTTCAAGGGATGGGGCATTTACAACTTATCTGGACAACCTGTTACAGTGCCTCTGCACCCTCACAGGAAATAATTTATTCTTAATACTTAATTTAACCCTGCCTGCCTTCAGTTTGAAGCCATTCCCCCATGTCCTATCACCACATGCCCCTGTAAAAAGTTCCTCTCCAGCTCTCTTGTAGCCCCTCTAGATACAGGAAGGTGCTGTGGTGCTCTGGATGACATCCCTTCTCTCCAGGGTGTTGACCACACCACAGATTGGTGTCATCTGCAAACCTGCTGAGGGTGCTCTCAATCCCACTGCCCATGTTGATGATAAAGATGTTAAACAGTGCCAGTCCCAGTACCAATCCCAGGGGGGCACCACTTTCTCTGGTCTCCACTTGGACATGGAGTCACTGACCGCAACTCTTGGACTCTTGTGATCATCCAGTCTGTTCATTATCTACTGTAAAATCCATGTGTCTCCCACACAAGGGTGTCATGTGGGACAGTGGCAAATGCTTTGCATAAGTCCAGGTAGATGACATTGGTTTTATATTTCTTTCATTTTTCCAAAGACACAAATTGGGAGACATCACGAGGTCAGCTTCATCATTTAAAACCAAACAAAAGCATAGACATATAGCAAAATAATACAGTGTTAGACTTCTGTAAGGAATTTGCTCAAGCCCACACGACCTCAAGCTGAATATGAAGTATTTATATATTTAACCCATGAAGAATGGAACTAAATCTGGAAGTGCTAACTAAACTGTTAAATAGTGGAACAAACAGAAGATCTTGTGAATCAAGGAGAAACAGCATAGAATCATACTTTGAGCATTCTTTGCTTTTTATCTCAGCAATCTGCCACATCTATATCCCAGCATCAGATTTGAGGAAACTGAAACAGTGTAATGGATCCTTGTAGGTGAGGAACATTGCATGACAGACTGTCCACTGGTGCAAAGAATCTCGAGAGAGCATTCTGTGCCTGCTGCTTGGCAATAGGGGCAAACTCGCTGAGTTTCTGCCTATTCCATAAACAAATACTGTTGTCAGTAATACCAGAGAGCATTTGCAGCCTGTAATGTCCTACAAAATTATGCACCAGGGTCAGATTTTCAGTCTTGCAATGTGATAGTTTAGTCCTATGGTTTTTTTAGTAGTTATCCAGATGTTCTACTTACCCTGATTATCCTGAGTTTCTCATCTTGTTGTCATTATCTAGGGAAGTTCTTGGCTTGACTAAAGCAAAAACTTATACTTTGTAATTTCTCTGGGTGGGCATTTCCAAAATTTTGGTATATATCAAAATTATTTATGTACCCTTGTTCTAGATCTTGTAGTCCTTTGTGCGGTAAAACAAGAGATCAGACAATGTAGTGTATTTTTTTGTATATAGCTCTGTGTACAGTTATCTTTTTGTATGCTCTACTTTAAAATACAGAGGGGATCTCCTAATTTACAGTTAAGATAGCTCCATTTTGGGTTTGTGATTTCTTTTTGAGGTTTCTTTTCCCTTCTTAATATGAAACAGCTTCTGGACTGTAAATATAGCCTTATCCATTATAGGAAATAACTCCTTGGATGAGAGGGATTTGGGTGTAATTTTTGCTTCTTTTCCATTGATGTGGGGATTTTTGTGTTTAGGACTCTTGTTAGAGGGAGAGACTCTTGACCTAAAAATTCCTTTTACTCTTAATAGTATCTCTGCTATAGAACATTTATAGAGGTGCTGCAATATTTGGTTTGCAACCACTCTTACTCTTTGCAAGATGAACATTTTATTTGAATACTGACTGAAGTTTTTGTTTTGCTACCCACATTGTTTAGATGGGAAGTCAAAAGCAACATGGTTTGAGAGGTTAGGTTTATGAATGTCTTCCTACATGAATCCCAGGACTAGACAGTGTGTTCCTTAATGCTTTTGGGAGAATTTGTAGGTATGACTTTGTTAGACAACGTCCTTCAGAAACTTTTGCAAAATATTCAAATACAATATAACTTTCATACTAGTAAAATTCACTGCATACTATTCAATAGAAACAACTAATCCTAATTTTTAGCTTTTTAATTCCTAAGAAAACAGGTTTTATGAGGACTCAAACCAATACCTATTAAACTTTCTCAGGTTTCCTGGATATTCTATTCCAGATGACAACCATTTGGTTTTGTGCCAAACTTTGAGGTATCTATAAGACTGGATTCCAAAATGCTGATGCCATCATAGAGTATATATCAAATTTGGGAGGGAGGGAAGGAGTTACTAGATGAACCTAGTTTGTTTTCAAAGGACTTCACAAACTCATGTGGCCTGAGACATACCTGAGGTTATGTTTCATCAGCCTTTGGTAATAAACTGAGTTTAGCTCTCACTGATACTAAATAATGCTGATCTAACCTTGTCTAAACCCGTGAGAGGTTTTTTTCTCCCCACTCCATCCCCCGCCCCCAAATATTAAATGGGTTGTCATACTGAGTATGGATAGTTATGCTTCAGCAGTGCCTTGTGAAATCTTCCACAGTGTGGTTTATTTGGGAGCTGACCATCTGAACCTAATTCAGTTTCTTGTTTTCAATTTGTTCAGAAACTATTACTATGAACTCTTCAATGTGGAAATAGTCATTGGCCTTTGCCATGTTCTAACCTTGTCCTCTTTTTGCCTCCTTTCATAGCCTCCTTTAATGAACTATGTTGCTTGTGCTGGGATGTGTGATCAGCTGTAGCTTCCTCTTTCTTCTGTGATTCCCTCAGTGTCCATGACAGACAGTCTTCTTTCACAGCCTCTGCCTGCAGCCCAGCTGCCTCTCTCAGTTCAATGGGCAGCTGGTACCTATTCTGCCCAAAAGCAGAAAGTACAGGAGCACAGCTACTTTCTGCTGCTTTTGACAGTGAGGCAACCTTTACATTTCAATCACTCTGCACATATTCCTAATTTTATTTAGCTCTGTATGGTTCTTTCCTATGGTAGTCAGCCAGAACAAGCAAAACCTTAAAATGTACCATCTCTCTTTAAATCTATCCATATTCCAGAAGAGATTTTCAGAGTAATCCAGGCAGTTACAAAGCTGTTCCCAAACAATACTCTGGTGCTTGCTAGTAAACCAAATTTTAACAGGCCTGGCTGTGCCTCCTCGAGTAGTACTTTTCTTTGAAGGCTACTAAGAATTAAAAAAGGATGTCAAATTAATCACATTGGTACAGGACTATCTAGGCATGTGTAAATTCTTCAGGTATTGTCTTGGCTGATTTCAATCAATGCACAGTTTCATCCTGATCCCCTGAGCTGTTTCTGCTCAGCTGTGCCACTCATTTGGGGCTCACTTGTTTAAGTACCTTTATATCTGAAAATGATTGATCTTGGTGAGTTGGTACCAGCTTTACTCAGTGTATGTAATATCTTCTAAAAGATGTTACCCAATATACTGTGGTGATTTTCAAGAACATTCGCTACTACAGTCTGAAATGTGGCTGCAGCAGAGTTTACTTCTAGTTTTATTCCAATATCTTTCCTCAAGGATAAACCTCAGATAGCATTTTGTGGTTTATTGAGCAAAAATGCCTTGACCGTATCAGCACAGGGAAGTGTTCTTCTGTTCTGATCTATTTATACTATGATAATGAATTTGGAATTGTTTTTGGCTCTCCACAGGCCCCTAATTTTAAGAACAGATGAAAATGCAAATGTTCTTGTTCAAAACAGCAGTAAGTATGTTTTTAGCTTGTTAACTCAAATGGAACTTAATTAGGGTAGACATGTATTTACTGCTGTCCTGGACTGAGGTCACTAAGACCTGGCACTGTCAAGTTTAGTTTTTGATTTGGTTGCTACAGAATGATTTATAGGTGAAAGAAAAACTTGTTTTTGTCTGGAGTCCTCGGCCTCTCTACACTCTATGATTAGTTTCTTGGGAGCATAGTTTTCAGTACACTCTAATAGCTATAAATCTCTGTCCTTGTACACACACCTCTTCAAACCAGCCTGATAGGTAGAAACTTTTGCTTATGCATACCTCCTCTGCTCAGGAGAGGTTACAACTGCTCTTAATTGCTTTTGTTCATGTGAATGTTAGAAAGGAGTCCCAGTTGGATCCCAGCTTTTTCAAAGTTCAGGAAGACTTCTGAACACATGCATGGCTTCAAGGGGAAGAACCTGTTAAGTTTGGAATTCAGACCCACATGTTTGGAAAGAGCAGACACGAGTTGTAAGCCCTACAATAAATACTGCAGGGAAGGAGATACATCTAGTTGGAGCCTCTTGAAGTTCAATGTTAGTGGCTGTAGTTGTTCATCACACTGCATTACTGTGTAGGAATCCCACCTTGATTCATGAAACAGAACATTTCTTTTCAGGAAAGGAAGCTTATGAGGGGAAAGCACAGTTCTGGCTGCACCCTTGATGAGGGAGCTGATCTTGTTACGATGTGGTTTGTCTAGAGGAGCTCAAGCCTTGTTCTCTGAGGGTGGCATTTTTCTTATTTATTTGTTCTTTGTTTAGCCCTGCATTTTTACGTGCTGGCTGCAGATCAGTCATTGCTCAGCCAGCAGCTGTACTGGCCAATTCAGAGTCACTAAGCTGAACTAAAATATTAGCTTGTCCATTCGTTCCTAGGCTTCCCAGGATTTTCAGCAGTAAATCTGGAAAATGCATCTAATCCCACTGAAGCATTCTCCACCTTTTTTGACGTGAAGGGTTGTGTGGTGGCCATTGTGATTTGTGGGCAGCAATGGAGTTCCTGGGACACAAACCAGTGATTAGGAGCTGTGTGGTTTGTGGGGAAAGGGGAGAGGTTGTTTGCTATTTCTGGGTTAGGGAAGGAAGGCAGTTAAACTTTATATTAATGAACTGTCTAGAGGAAACAGACCCAAAATCCAAAAATCCTGCCAAATATTAACTTTTTGTTGACGGTAGAATTTGCTCAGTTTATACACCTGCTGTAGAAGTGCTTTTTATCGGAAGTTGGCTCATTTCCAGAGATGAATATAAGCCTCTGGCCAGTAATAGACAGAATAATAGAGAAACAAAAACAAAATCACAAGCATCTGTCCATAGTGATTTATTCGCATTTTCATCCACAGGGAAAGCAAATGTTTTGATTAATTTGCTGCCAGTTTACTAGTCTTGTTTTCCTTAACATTTTTCTTTATTAATGGATTTACATCTTAATACAAATAGTCTGCTATATATTTAGATATATTGTTTAGCTTATAACAATATAATTGGAAAGAAAGATGAAATCGAAGATAGCTACTGAGATACAATACATTAAAGTTTATCAGATCCTTGCTGCCTCTTGACTGTGAAGGATAGAAACCCAAAATTTCATTATAATTTCGGTTTCCTTGTTGTAGAGATGGTGGTGCTGACAGAAAGGTTGATGATGGCTGAGTAAACTTAAAAAAAAAGAGAGAGAGAAAGAAAAATACTTGTGATTTCTTAAGATGGAATGAAAGGAGATCTCTCCTGGTGTTGTACTCTAACTTTCTGTCCATAGATATGGTACAGGATGGAAGCATTTGGCTCCAGAATGGTCTTGCCAAATAAACCCAAGCGGGATTTGAGGTGTTTGGTCTGATACTGTAACTCCTTGTGAACTTGGACTCCCTTACACAGCTGGTGCAGAAAACTGGGGAGGTTCCATGCAGAAGCAAATGGATAGATATTCCTTGCTAGGCGTTTTTAATGTATGTTTTCTGAACTGTTGGATCCAGTTTGGGACAGAGGAAAATCTAAAGTGGTATTACTTGAGATCTTAGGAGTTGTTTCCTCAAAATTTGTGCAGTTGCGTGTTTCGTATACTGAAAGAAACACTCTCTCTTCCAAGCATCTGAAATGAGCAGAGTGACTCTTCTTGTATCGTCTCCTTTGCCACGTGCTGGGAAGGGTTGGCTGGCTCTGGCCGTGTGCCCCAGCTCCTGCCTGTTGGCCAGCTTTGGGAGGGCCACCTCCTCTGGCCTCCTCCTGTGCAGTTCCAGGAGAGCACTGCACAGGCACGTGGCATCCAGGCTCACCTTGGCTCTCCAGGACAAGCCAAGCAATTCCCACCGACCGCTTTGATCTTCAGGAAGCGGCTCTAATTTATTGAAGTGAATGGCACTTCTAACTTTCCTGTTTGCTGTTGGAAAAGCTGGATCCTATTTTCCATGGCCTCACTCCTCCTTCCACCCCCACTCTCTCCTCCTTCCCCCAGAGGAGGACAGTGCTGCCATACGGCATAGCAATCCTCAGCGCTGGAAGTGGCCAGTTCAGGACAACTGGAAAGGAATTTGAGCCATTACTGGAATTCTAATCTCAGACTCTTCTAGAAAAGAGCTTAACAGCTTTTTGCTTGTCCTCTTGGGTCTGATGTTTGACAGGAAATGAGTTTGAAGGGTTCAGGAGCAGGTCACAGAACTCGCCTTGCTGCCAGCTGCTCTGCCGACCTTAACAGTGTGTTTGCAGAAATCTGATACACTTGCTTATTATTAAAGCCTTTTCTCTGAGAAAAGTCGCTTCCAAAGCCAGGTCCTACCAGACGTGTTGCTAGCATATTGCATCCTCCCCTCTCCGAATTCTTCTCCACTGACACTTGTTATGACCTAAGACTCCAGCCATGTGAAAAATGCTGTTTTGTAATCCAAGGCAGAGTGAACAATTGTGTTTGCAGGCATGTTTATGTTTGTATTTTGCAGCACTTATTTTGTTTGTCCTTTATGTGCCCATCTGTGGGATCTCAAAGAAACCCAGATAGTTTCCCGATCTTGCATAATTAATATTAGACTTCATAAAATACCTCAAACCTGGTCTCAAGAAAGCAATTATAATGGATGGGCTGACTGTTTCCTGTGTAGCAGCTGAGAAGTATATTCCCAAGCAAATTTAAAAATAAAGCAGCCTCCATACTTTCTTGGAATCCTGTTGGCAAGTCAGTGTTTTTCAGACTAGTACGAAGTTCAAATAGGCCATGGAGACTGATGGCATGTCCCTCTTTCTTCACTCTGTTTCTGATTTAGAAATCACTTTCCAAATCAAAAATATCAGAGCAGGCAGACCAGTTCAGGACAATGGGGAAGCTACAGAGGGGAAGCTGGCAGGAATATTGCAAGTAAAAAGCTGTAGCAGAAGTATTTTTGATCACCTGCTTTGAAAGTGTTACATCTCCCCAAGATAAGAGTTCTGCAGCTTTGTGTGTTATCCTGTAGTGGGACATGTCTAGAGAATAATCTTTACAGAGACCCTCTACTTCCAACCCATTAGGCTTGCTTTTCCCCTCCTTTTCTTTCTGCCCAAGAAGGTTAGGTGTTCTTGCAAAAATACTTAAGGAGATGAAATTAAAATAACACAAAATAGGTAAGACTAACTGGTGATATCAGCGCAATTTTTTTAGCATCTTTTTATTTCTCTCTCGTGTTTACTTCAGTAGGAATTTGGCTCATTTGCATCTTTTGCTGCTTTAATATATTGGTCAGTTTGCACTTCAGTTCAGCCTTCTCAAATGTCTGCTCACTCTCCAGAATCAGCATGTCCTGGAAAACTAAATGTGTGCAAACACACTGACAAAAACCAGACACACAGAATACACAGATGTACCATTATTTTGGCTTCCTAGTTTAACTGGTGAAAAGTCTTCCAAAAATCTTGAACAACAACTGAAACAGGCTTGCAAGCTCCAATGACCTATCATTCATGGATAACTACTATTTCAGCCCTAATCATTTATGGTTCCTGCCCCAGTTTAAAATTATTGTGCAGACCAGTCTACTGTTAATGCAGACTTGAATAGTAACCCTCTGATCCAACTATATGATTGCCAGACTTGGTAGCACTGAGCAGAAATAAGAGATACTGTTTGCTTCAGCACTACATATGTACAGCACTCTATAAAATGGAAAAGCCAGGAATTAATAACAAGTAAGGTTCTGACTTGAAATTTTTCTGATCCTCTTGTCTTCCTTAGGGGTTCAGTACTAGCTTTAGAATAAGAACAGAACATGGATTTTTTTTTTAGTTGCTGAAAGATAACTTGTTGATATAGGCCTAACTAAAAGATTTCTTTCCATAAACATCACTAATTCTAAGACCTGTTTTGAGTACAGATATGAAAGGCAATTTGTGCTTCACATTCAGTATGAATGTTTGTGAGGAAATGAAAGTGTCTGTTAGTAGAGCAATAATGGAATTGTAACATATCTCTGTAGTAAGACTAGATGTATCTGGAAGAACATCTGTTCCAGCCATCCAATGAGGATGAATATTTATTCTCCAAAATAACAAAATTGTCAAAATTATCTTAATAAAGTGCTTCTAATAATTCCTTCAATATCATATCCTTCTCATTAAGGAAATTGAAAAGTTGACTTGAATTCATCTGTAGGTGGACTCATATATGAAGTATGATGGAGGCAACAATGAGACTGAAGCTTACCTTAAGCACACTAAAGTGAGAATGAAGCAACTAGAGGACAACTATTTCAATGCTAGAGGAAGAGATGGGAAGAGAGACAAAACCTCATCTCAGTAACTTGGATTTACAGCAGTCATACAGTGGCAAAAGCCATAATAGCCTGGTTCTTATTAATGGTGATCTGCTAAGATGAAGATTCAATACAACTGTTACTTTAGACCATGTAAATTGTTGGTGGGTTTGCTAAGGACTCTTATAAACTCAGGGTTAAGGTGTGAGATCCAAAGGCTCTAACTCCTTAGTGAATGGCTTGTCAGCCTTTCTGACCACTTTACCAAAATGTCTATGTGGCAGGTGCTGCAGGACATGTCTCCCTTCTGCAGCCGCGTATCCAAAATGAGAGAATGGACAACCTTCAAAAGTAGCTCACAGAAAGGGGAAAGCAGTATCTCTCCAGAGGCCTTATCTTCCTGTTGCAGAGGCTGTGATTCTGCTTAGATTTGGCCTAATCCCTGCCTCGGCACACCACTGGTGTAGTGATGTTCTGTGGACACTGCCCTGAAAGTGTGTCAGCCCCACAGGTGTCCCTCTTTGCCCATGTGAACATAATTAGCTGATTCTTTTGATCATTCAGCTGCTTCTCTGCATCTTAAAGAGCTGAGGACTGCAGCTTTTAACTTCTTTGCTGGCTGACTTTAAATTTGTAGGCAGTTTAACAAAGCACGGTGATGAAACAGACAGCAACAAGTTAGTTCAGTCTTGGAAAGGTTAAAGACAGGAATGTTTGTAGAGGAGCTTCAGAGAACAGGCAGCTACTGACGCAACAAAGTCACCTGGATGGAAGTGCTGAGCGTTGCTTCACTGCATACAGGATGGCTCTGGGGGATTCTTTTGCTTATGTTTTTGTGGGTTTGTTTTCGTAAAGAACAACATTCCATTTTACCGCAATGGAAGCTCAGAAACCAGTACTGTTCTTGATGGGCCTTTGTTTCGGGAAGTTCATATCAGGAAAAAAAAAAAAGAAAAAACGTGACCCAAAAATATAATAATGATTCCAAGAATCATTAGTTTTCCCCTTCTGGACAGGGGCCTGAAAAAAAACTTGCTTGTAAAGGCAGAATTTCAGGGGAAACTCCAACTTAGAGTCATCATTGACTCACAAGCCAAACGACTGTAAATGATGAATTAAGGGCAGTTTAAGTCAAATCTGCACATGGATTCTCCCATTTTTGTCATATGCTATCAGCTTTTCGCATTTGCAGGTTCTCCTCACTGTTGTAAAACGGCTACACAAAGATTTGAGGAAAAAGGCTGAACTGCAGAAGTTCAAATGTGCAGGTTCAGTGGGTTGGAGAGAAGGAGCAAAGGAACACTATTTTCAATTATCACCTCTAGTCATCCTGGGTATGCGAGCAGTAAATGGATGGAAAAAATGTGGAAAACAAATGTTGTTTTCTTAAATTGATGCTATTCCCAGCAATTCACCTTTGAGTGCTGAGGCTAGATGCATTCAGTTTTTACTGCCTCATGGGGTCTGTGATTACCTTAAAGGAAAATGCTGATTAAATGTATTTTCTGAAACAAATTTGATCCTTATTGCACAGCCGCTTTAGTAATCATCTCATGTGGCCTGATCAAAAAAATCCAGTGGAGCTGGAATAGGATTCATTTAATTGACTTCAATAAGCTTTGTATCAGACCCATGGGGAATGAAGAATGACTTTCCCCTAATCTCCTGAATTCTTCTCCTCTCTCTTTCCAAAGCAATTACAAAACTGGTGAAATGGAAGGAATGGTTTCTCTTGGTCTCATGTTCTTCATCAATCTTCAGGTTTATTTTAGGTTATAAATCGCCCTAATCATGGATGCTTTCTTGTTTTTCTCTTACAATGTTTAGCAGCAGAAGGCCATGTTTACTGCCTCCCTGCAGCTGCTGCTGTACTGAGATTGTTTATCTGCACAGCGCCTGTCTGCTGTGGCTTCTTAGGTATTTCACAATCTGAGAAGCTCAAAGCTCTTCCGTAGAGTTTTCAAATTGATAAGAGAACTGAACCACAATGTTCTCAGAAGAAATCTATCAGACTGAAAAAGCTAAAGTTTTTTCACCTTTTGTGAAAGCCTTGCTGAGGGCCAGCACAATAATTGCCATTTTTTGTGGCTGTGCTGTCTTGTGGTGCTACATTGGCCACTGCATTTCTGGCAGAGCACAAATGTGTGTAGCCAATGTTTTGCTTAAGGGTTTTCATGAGGCTGGTAACAAGATGCAGTGGTTTTATATAGTTGACTTGTACATCCACAAACATTGTGCAGGGAATACTGCCATTCTACAGCCAAAGTGGTTCTAGCTGCATGTCACTACAACCTTCCAGTGTTGCAGTGTTACCAAACAAGTGTTGGGCTCTTTAGCCAGGATTCCCCAGATACATTGCCACTGCTGTGTAAAATCCTGGGACTTTATATACTGTGCATTGCGGCATCCAACTGCAAGAAGATGGAATTTTGAGGCTTGGAGTGAAGTTTAAATTCCCATGATTCTTCTTATCCTCACATCCATCTTGTTTCTTGCAACCCAGCCAGAACCAGTTTAAAAACATTGGCAAGCATCAAGATGTTCATGGTGATGAATATAAACAGGCTGTTGCAAACATGTCTGAAGACATGCAAAGTTGTCAGGACCAGGCCAATAAGGGCAGCCAAGGACACTGATGAAACAGTCTGGCACCAGGCACAGAGAACCTCACCCCTACCAGACAGCCTTGCTCGGTGGAGTGTGGTCCATCTTGGGCAGTCAGTGATGACTGGACTGGGATTACAGATGGGGAAAATTCCTTGTGACCGAAGCCCTATGCAGAAATAGCAGAGCATTCCTTATGTAAAGGCTATTCTGCCTCTCACTCATGCTTCTCCATCCTTAGGCATGCCATGAGTTAGCTGCTGACTGACTGTGCCAGGCTGGCTGACCATTGCACAGGAGCCGCATGCTGCTGTCCTGGAGATGTGTTAAGATGAATAAGCCATAAGAGGTACTTGAAAGTCTGTGCATTTGTGAGTCCTCAGGTTCTTTGATTTGAATGACTGTTCCTTACACTTGGAGCCCCTGGAATAATTCCATAAAGAAGAGTTCACAAAGCCTGCAATTAAAGGTTCACCTGTGTTAAGGCATAAGGGTCTTGAAAAGCCCCTTGTGCCAGGCTTCCCTTGTGGCCGCTGGTCGTGCCCCAAACTGCTACTGCAGAGCCTGGTTTGTTTGTGTGTTGTCTCCATGTCAGGCACGTCAGCACCAAGCTTTATAGTCCCTTAATGAGCTCTTCTGCACAACCTTTCGTGAAAGAAAGCACTGCAGCCTTATGCAACAGAGGGAGGGGGTGCTGATAGACCGTGAAGACAGACTTATCCTATAGCAACTCAAAGCACTAAACAAGTGCTGCCACAACTGGGCTACAGTCATTCGTGCTTCTGCTTTGAGGATTAGGACTGCTCATGGAAAAATGTGTGTTGTGCTTTGCTTGGAACTCATCCCGCATGTTAACATTGAGGGGAGGATGGAGGCTATACATCACAAGTGTGTGGCTGGAGTGGTGAACATGCCGAAATGCTTTATATGGGGGAGAGTTCATGCTTTGTACCGAGAGAGAAGATTTCTAATAATAAACACATTTTGTGTGGGGGTGTGGTGAGTTGTTTGTTTGCTTGATTGTTCACGGGTTTTTAAAACAATTATTGGTGAAGGATCATAAGTATGTGTCCTCAGTGCATCCTTGAATACTTGAGATAAACTGTCCTATTGGTAGGATTCAGGAAAAGGGGCTCTCCACGTGCTCACAATTCTCTTTGCCATCACTTCGAGCAGAAATGCGTGCTGATGGATGCCCTGGAAAAGGATGGTTGCAGAAGCAGAGGCTTGCAGAGGATGCTCAGGCTGCCCTCTGTGGTGGACTCTTAGAGCCTCAATCCCTATCTGGGTGAAGTGGGCTGAATCTTCAACCTCTGCAGCAGCTGCATCTGCAGGGCCACTTCTCTGTCCCCTGTTTTCACTTCAGGAACCCTTTCCTCCACTGCTCTGTCTCTTTATTTGCCTCCTGGGATGCCCTTGTGAGCATTTGGAACATGTCGTCATCTCTGGAGCTGTTCTTTTTCCTACGTAGATTGGACAAGTATTTGCTTAACGACAATAGCAGCCCTGTCCTTAGTTGCCATGAGTTGTCAGCTGTTGGGGGGAAGGAGAAAATGAGCTATTGTAAGAATGATGCTTTCATGCCAACTGGAACAAAGAGCTTGGGTTGCTCCCCCTTCCCCCTTTGTTTTAGCTTTCTGGTTCTTCCCAGTCTTGGAGACAGCGAGACATTTTCCAAATCTTTTACCTTTAAAGTGAGGGGCATTAGTCTACCTTGAGGAGAGGAGTTCAGAAAAATTCCGTGCAAATCAGACTAATATCTGCATCTGTCCTTACAGAGCTTGTTGTGGCAAAGGGAAAATAATTTTGCCTGCAGAGGTAAGGTAGTGTTTGTTTGCACATTGGTACTGGCTGTCCTCACTTAAGCAGGTATCCCTTTTCCAAAAGGCATTGGACAAACAGAGCTTTTGCACTGGAGTGGAAGGACACCACTGGCTCCGAATGGTACCATCTGTTATGAGTCACATTGAGAGAACTACACTGCTGTGCAATCCTCTTCCCTAAATTAGATTTCCTTAAGGTTGCTCTTATTGTTTGGTTCTCTTACCTTTCCCAACAACTGCAGTCAGCATGAATTGCACAACAGTTAAGTGACCCAACAGTCCAGAAGGAGGTATGCGAAACTCTCATCATGCCTTGAATCATTTGTATTTTTTGCAATCTCTGGCTGCTCTTTTCTAATCCTCAGTTGCTGCTTTGCCATTACAGTTAGAACTTGTCTTTCTGCTCTGTAACTTGGTGCAGTGCTGCAGCCTTCAGTTAGGTGACGTGCTGGGTGGCGGGGAAGAGGAAGTGTTAGAAGAAGGATGGTGTAAGCAGCCAGATGGTACATGGCAGGACTGAGCAAGTGAAGTGGTCATTCCTGCTCATCATTAGGAGGAATCTGAGAGCCTGTACTTTTTCCATCGTGGCCTCTACTTGAAGCGAGGGAGAGATACTACCTTTAGTTAAAACAGAAGGTGTAGATGAGTACAGTAGCCTTTGTAGGCTACCTGCAACCAGGCTGCCTTAATGACACAGTGATAGGGCAAGAGGACTTCTGACACAGTAGAAACAGTCGTGCCTTCAGCTCTGTAGTGCATCCTGTTTCACTGATCAGCACCTTAGATTTCAGACTTATCTCTCCTCCAGTTGAACGTACTGAGGTTGAGGTTTTCACTGTTACATTGGTCCTGTTTGACTCCCTAATCACTTGCAGCAGGGACAGATTTCTTCTGTGATGCCCACAAAGTGCTGTGGATTTTATTGGAATTACATCCTGCTTCGGGGAGGAGTAACAACATTTGAATTAACAAACAACTTTGGGGGATTTGGGATATTTTTTTATGTTTGTTTTGTTGATGTTTAAGTAGAAAAAATTTCTGATCAGTGCATGGTAAGTTTACAGCTACCATCCTAAAAGACGATATTAAAAAAAGTGTAGATCATACAGTCTTGCTGATAGAATCCTGGCATGGGGTTGGTTATATTGAGGATTTGTCACAGACTCATCATAGTTTAGACTTTATCCACTATAGGTTTAGGTCTGATTCCTAAAACTGTAATTTGTACATGTCATCCTTTCCCTCCCTGAAGCCTCATTAAATGTATGTTTTAGCAAATTGCTTTATGTTTCTGAGACAGTTGACTGACCCCTAGTGCTTAATGGAATTTAACAGGAGTGTTGGAGCAGCAGTAGGATGATGAATACCATCATACCATAGGACAGCCTGTGAGATGCATCAAATGTGAAGTCAAGATGTGTGCATGTAAGAGGGACAAATGGACTCCAGCAATAAAAATAGTTCCCTAATGCCATATGAGTTAGTATGTTACAAGAGCATTAATCAATAGGTTTACCCCAGGAGTTATTCTAAGGCTGAAGGGTAATCCAATCATCAACAGAAAGATATTGGTACTGCCAGAAATAAAGCTGCAAACAGCATAGGAATTTGAGAAAATGCATTCAATGCTGTATTTGTAATGGATTTACATATTTGTGTAACTGCAGAATGAATTAATTTTATTCCCATTGCTTAGAATACAAGGAAATCTGGGAAGATTATATTTTCCACTGATGGTGATAATAAGTGTGATCTGTGTTAAGTAGCTAAAAATTATTTGAGCCAAAATTCCATAAAAATTGGAAAATCATGTATGGGCAGTTTTTCCTGAAAACTGGCAAGAAAGTGAGCTCAAGGAGTGTTGATGGAAATCTGTATGTTTATCTATACATGTAATGCTGTTGGAAAAAGCCAAGAGGTTTTATACTGGCTCATGCGAAAATATGTAAAATGATGAAATGCTACAGGAAACTGAAATTATTTCCCCACCACCTTTATGTTGCTCAATGCAGCTGCTGTGGCAGCCACCTCGTTATTTGGGTCAGGAGGCATGACCACTTTGTCACCTCCCAGGTTCCTCCATGCTCTGGTTGCCTCTGCTCTGCACTACCAGCCCCTGGCACCTGGGAATTACCTCCTCAAGGACTCTGGATGCTTTCAAGTCAGGAGGCAGAGAGGTTTCTTTCAGACTCCTGTGGGAATTGTTGGTATTTCTAAAACAAGGGGATTTTCCCTCATTGTTTGAGAGGGGAAGCTTTCAAAACCTTGTGTGTATTTATATGGATATGTAAATAAAGACATCTCTTAATATGTATGTTTAGAGCTATATGTATCTGTAAAATAAAGGTATCTCTGAATATACATATTTAGAGATGAGACTGAAGCCAAATCTACCTTTTAAGCCCCACATTGCCCCTGTCCCTTTTCAGTCAGCAGACAGGCAGCAGAGCCAGCTGCAGAGATAAGTCAGTCTCCCTGCAGCAGGGTGATTAAAACCTCCTGATCTGAACTCCCACGGGCTCCAAGCACTTCTGATCCAGATCTGAGCTTGGTGGCACAAGCCAGTTTCTAGCACCAGTGCAGATAGCTGAGCCACTACAGCAATCACAGCTGAGCTCTAGAAAATGGAAGGAGTGAGTCACATGAGGGAGATGAAAGCCAGCGCTAAGTGCTGTGATTATTCTATCAAAAGGCTGCTATAAACATGTAGTTAGAAAAAAAGAAATCCCTAGCTGAACAATGCCATCAGGTGATATTAACTGGTGACACTTTCTAATCTGGGATTCTGAACTGGCTGGCTTTGTGTATGCTTTGCTTTGCAGTAAATGGCCAGGAGCAGAGGGGGAGCTGCACTCGCCAGGCTGGGCCCACTGAGGTACAGGACACCAAGTGCTCCCTGACCAGCTGTCATACAAAGTTATTTGTGCTGGTACCACCCTGGAAAGGGTTCTGGCAGTGCCCCAGTGAAGGGCAAGTGTGACATGGTGGTGAATGGCACAAGGAGGTACTTGGTTACTCCTCCTCAGGGCCCTGGGTGATCCAGGGAGAAGAGCACCATGCCATGGGGCTGCGGTGGGACAGGAGTAACACCACTCTCCCCATAAATGGGTTTAGCAAAAGTAGATTCAGGTGCAGTTTATGTAATCTGACAAATTATTTGCTACCAGAGCAGGAGACATAACCAGCTGGGGGGGTTTTGTAACACCACTTCCTAGCTGTCCTGGCAGCAGCCAGAAATGGAGTGCATTTCTGGGACCTTGACTGGCATCTTTTCTTTGTTGCCTGGGGTGATAACTTGAAACTTGTTTGTGTGTCTCTGTGCACACTGCATTTACATGGTTTGAGCTGTGCTGTCACTGTAACAGGCAAAGCTACACTGGGGCAAATTCTGAAGTCTGCTGTGGTTTGATTCAACGCCCATGGCTCACACAGCTATGGCTACTACAAAGCCAAAAGGTCCAGTTATTGTAGTGTTTTGGTGGGTAGATGAAACCCACTACTTTGCTGTGGTGGTTGCAATTGCAACTGCTGTGTGTGGCTCTCCTGGCACTTCACCAGATGTTTGGTGCAGCTTTCCTCAGCAGGAAAAGCCTGTCTGTAATCAGAGACACAGGCTGCCCCTTTCAAAGAACTCAAGAACAGGAGAGAAAGGAGAGGGTTTTTTCACACCACTGACTCTCTTCATGAGACCAGGAGAGTTAAACCCTAAAAAGTCCCTTCAAATGTCAAGATGATGTAAGGTACCTGTGTCCCACCCTTCTTGGGTGTTCTTGGCTCCACTGTCCTTGACCTGAGTAATTTCAGTACTATTTGTTTTGAGTAATTTTGGTTTTGCTGCTGCATGTCCCTGTGAATAAGAAACAATGTTTCTATTGGCAGCAGTCAGTTCTCCATCCACCCCTGTCTGCTCCTCAAGGATGATAAAAGCACAGAACAAACTCAAACCCTGACCCTTCTGGTCTGTGTGTGCGCTTTATCACCCCACTGGACTGGGAGCAGCACTTCATCCTTTAAATGTTTGTGTCTGTGCTAATGGCAGAAGTTGTGAGGCTTGGGTCTAGACTTGGAAGGTACCTCAGGATTTGGAGGTTTGGTTGATGCCACTTGTAAATCCAGCTCCAACTTCTGTAACTTGAGAGCTGACTGTGTGAAATCAGTGGGAGCTCTGCCCATGCCTATTTGGGCATGACAGTTTCATACTCATAATTTCCTGGGTTTGAGAGTCAGTGTTTCTATGCAAACCAACTTTAAGTAGACAGAAGCGGATTATTAATAAGATTAGCTCTCCAGGGCTTCTTTTGGTTTGTTGAGGGGGGGGTTGTTTGTTTTCTGGGTTGTGGACTGGGTTTCTTTTTTTTTTTATGTTCACATTTCTGGGAACTCTACAGTGCAAAACTTTGGACCGAAGGTCTTCTCAGGTTTTAAAAAGCAAGAAGGGTTCTTGCAAGTCTGTGGGAGGCATCTTTCTGGCATCTGTATGCACTTGGCTGCAGTCTTCAAGCCTGCTGGGAAATGAATGAGAATCTAGACTTCTGCATGCAGTGTCAGAATGCCTGCTAGTTTTGAAATTAAGTTTTTTTTAAAAGGCTAAAATGCTTTCTGCTAAAGAGGAATGAACCTCATGAGAAATATATGTGCTGCAAATGAGAAGACTGCACTTCCATAAGCTTCTCCAAAGTCTGATGGAAATATCCTGATAGGTCTGTAAGCACATCCTGTCAAGTTCTGCATTACAGAAAGTATCTCTGAGTTCAAATTTCAAGACAACTTGTTCATTATAGTTTGTTTATGCTTCACTGAAATGTTGAATCACCAAATTCATAACATTTGCTGATGCCACTGGCTGCAAAATGCGGGAGCTGTCGCTTACTGGGAGTGTGAATACACATGTTGGATGACTTTGTGGGATACCCAGCTTATTTTTGTTAGGTACTGCTAAGCACTCCTGGTTTTTATCTTGCTATGTTCTTAGAACCAACAACAAGATGGGCTCTTGCATCTCCCCCACTCCTCCTTTATGGCCTAGTGGTGCTGCTGCTGTTCATAGGGGTGCACAGCTCTGTGTTAACAGGGGTGCATGGGGATGGGGACTAAAGGTCCTTCTGTGACTGGGTGTCTGCCCCACGGCAGCTTCAATTCCAAGCTTTTGTTTTCCTAGAGTAGCTGCTTCTTACTGCATGACTGTAGCAAGATAATGGTCTTCTAACGTGAGATTCTTGCTGGGGGTGTGCCCTGGACATAAATTATTATTCCAGGACAGAAAAGTATGTATAAAGTACATACCTATACACTATATATAAAAAGCATAAACCTGAACAGGAAGGTACTGATTTTGTTTGCAAGTGAAATAGAGTGAGGCTGGAGTAGTTGTTTTGTTGTTGTGTGCTTACCTGGGTCTTGTTTGCTTTTTTTCCCTCCCCTTAAGAAAGGCAGCAAGAGTTTGTATTAGAGGAAAGAACCCTCTGAACTTTTTGTCAGGGTCACACAGTGGTTACATGATAAAAAAGGAATGTATATCCTTGAGCAGACTGTGACTTGCTTGACCTGGTGAAATCTTAGGGCCTGTGATCCCATGAGAATCAGACAAACTGTGAAGTGGAGTTTGAACTTTTTCCTATGCATCCACATTATTTTGGTGAGAGGCTCCCTTCACAGTGCTGCTGCTTCTATGTGACCCTGCACAAATCCCTAATTTTCTCAGTTCTTCAGTCTTCTGCTCAGTAAAATACAGAAAATGTTCATTTATCCCTGCCTTACAGGATTAACACGTGGCCCGTTGGCACCGTGTGGTGTGATCCCCTGATGAAAGCTATCGTGTAAACTCTGATAATCCAGCATGCCCGCACTGAAAAGCATGCAGTCTGGATAGTTAGATGTGCTTTCTTCTCACTTTCAGAGAAGACAAGTCTTTCAGCATGTTTTGTTTTCAGATTTTGATCTTTAACCTTGATACTTATGGTGGCTGGAAAAGGGAGAGGGTTGGCAAGTGTCCTTCTGGTAGAGATTAACCAGACCAAGACCAGTGGAGCAGCTGGGGGGGATCCCAGCTCTTTCCTGTACAGCACACCTAGCCCAAAAGTAAAGCCTGTGTCATGTCAACACAAAAAGATCTGCCTCCACTTGGCGACAAGTCCATAACACTAAACTTGCTTTCTTGCTGTTCTTTCTCTCTTTACTGCTGGTATTTTCTTCACCTTCCTATGTCAGCTTTCCCTTCCAGGCAAAAGGGAGGTCACCACTATATTCTCTTAACAAACTTGAGATGAGGAAGTGGTGCTAAAAGTCCTTTAGCAGCACTTAATCCTTCTTTACCCTCTTGTGAAAGGGGAGAAGATGATGTGGGGACATTTTAGGGTTTTCACTTTGATTTGCTAAGGTGTAGAAACTACCTGAAGCAGCCCAGGGTTTTAGTTTCATTTATTCTGTCCTCTGGTTTCGTCATTTTGGAAATGTACACAATGCACAAAGTTGCATCTTGTTGCAACATCTTCCAATAAAACCGGTATAAAATCACCCTGGTTACGTGACTCTCTTCAATCCCTGTCTCCCGTAATATTCTTTCTGATTAAGTAATTCAAACACGTATGTCCAAATCAAGATGTTCTCAATCTGTCTCGCTGCTATAGTGGCACCTACCATAGAAAAGGCTGTAAGACTTGTCCCACTTTCTGCAGTGGTCACTCTGCACTTGGGACCCTCAACGTTAGTACAGTATTTTTGCAAGCAGCTGGTGCCTTTAACATGGTGTGAAGTGCTGCTCCCTGGCTTCCCCCAGGATAGGACAGGGATAGGGTGGAGAGGCAAGGTCCACACCTACCAGGCTAACTCCTGGATGTGCAAAGAAATACTCACTGGGCATGTTATGAATGATTCACACCTACAGCCCCCAAAGGTTCTTTCTTGGTGAGATTTTTGCATGTGTCTGAGCAATTTCCTGAACAAAGTCCTTCAATTGTAAATCTGGTACATTTGCTTTATGCCAGTAGTGCTATAGTAATAAACAAGTGACAGTTCTCACATTTAATGCCAGCACATGACTAGCCTATTTCAGTCTAAAATAAGTCATTCCGTGGTCTTGTGAGGGCAACTATGAGGAAAGAGATTCCAAAATACTAAGTACTTGAGGGGATTAGGAAAAAAATGCAAACGTTTGTCTTTCAGGTTAATAGCCTGTGTGGATGCTGTCATTCTGCCCCCCGGGAACCTGTGGGTTGGCATCAAGGCTGTCTCTGAGCGTGTTGAGAGAAGTTAAAGTATTATTAATATGGGACACGTTCCATGGATGTGCAGCTTCGAGATGCTGAGGACACCCTTGTTAAAATCTTGGCACATCATCACAAGCATCTTCCATGCTTCTGGCCAGAGGGAGGTGTTCCTTTATGAGCTGCATTAGTCAGGGTAAAAGGAGAATGTTCCAAAACAAAGCTAAAGTTCGAACTGGAAAAAAAGAATTAACTTTTTAAACTAGCATATTATTCTGGGGCGTGTAGTTGCAGGCATGTGCAAAAGCACAGTGAGTTGTGAGGAAGGTGTAAGCCTTGCTGAGAAGGGAGCTCTTGAGCTTTCTGCATGGTTGACAAGTACTGACTCCTCTATCAGAGACTTGCACTTTGCCAGGAAGTTTTCCAGCTGAAGTAGACGTGTTCCTACCACAGAGATAAAACAGCTTATTGAACTTTGATGAGCTTGCAGAAAACATCTGATTTTTTTTTTTTTTACTGTAAAAACCTTTTCACTGTGCAAGTAAATGGAATGTGTAGGACTTATGACTAATGGCAAGAAACTTTAGAGCCAAATAAGGGTGTCATAAAGTCCAAAGTCAAAGTCTGTTCCTCAGCACCTGGCCTGCCCAGAAGGGGCTCAGGGGGTATCCTCTTCAGTTGGCCTCTTGCAGCTGCATGAGGAACCTGTTGAGAAGTGTCAATATAATAGGTACCAGTTCTGCTCACTCTTCAGTGAGGAACCTCAACAGCTGGATGAACATGACAGGAGCAGTATCCAGTGCAGTCCTACCCTCCTAGTCCCTCTCTTGTAAGCACAAGTTAAACATTCCTACAGATGAGTGTTAATCCCCTGGAAAGGGAGCAGACAGGATGTCAATTTAAAAAGCATTGTCCTGTTACACTAAAATTTTATCTCTGTTGTGCATTTACTTTGAACAAGAACGCTGGTTTAAATAAGTAAGCATGCTTTAAGTTCCCCGCTGCTTTGTACTGTGTTTTCAACCCCAGCTCTTGTGTGTGGAAAGAGAAGTCAAAATGCAATTATAGTACAGATTTAGCCTTACTCTCCACCTCAAAGCTTGGAATCTGGTCACTTTTACAGTTTGTAAGAGTTCATTATGTTGTCAGGCTTGGTGAAGTAATACCAACTTCTGTGTAGCTGAGGACCTTCATTCCCCACCGTATTCCTCTCAGGAGGCAATAGTCTCAGGACTGCAAAGGCTCAAGTACTCCCTGGAGTGGTCACTGGTTCAGGTAGGGCTGTAGTTTGAATATTGCTGTGGGTTTTATGCCAGAACTTTCTGGTGACAGAGGCAGCAGCTGAACCCGTGGGTTCAAGAAGGAGGTTGGGCTGAGCAACATCCATCCAACCCATGTTTTTTGGTAGTTCATGGAGGTAGTACTGAGGCTCAGCAAAATGCAAAGCCAAGCAAGCAGACAAGGTGCAGAAACAGAATGAATAATAACAATAGCATCAGGACAAAAAGGGGTGTTGAGGGATGGCAGTTGGGTTCACATGCCTGTACATATGTTGGGATTTGCCTACTCCCACCATATTAAGCTAGAAATGAAAAAATGTAATGGTCCATCTCAAGAGAGATTCAACCTCCTTGAAATGTTTATAGCAGTCAAAGTTTCTTTGCTCAGAACAAGCCAAAAAGATTGGTGTGCTTTGGATGAGTGGGTCTCTATTCATATTTCAAAAAATGCCTACATCTTAAATTACCTTCTGCAGGCTGCTATGAAGAGTGAAGTGCCAGGGAAGGGCCTTCATACATTTGTGAAATGATCCATCATGCTCATGTTGTATCTGTCATCTGATTTTGAAAAAATTAGCACAAACTGGAGAAAATGTTTCCTATTTTAAATCTCTGTGATTACTTGTCTGTGAACAGTTTATTAATCCAGTTGGCCTGCTGTAAATTTGGGAGGGATTCTTTGGACAAAACACCTAGTGTATTTTGTACTGTTTTAGCTGAAAACAAGTCATCCTTTTAATTATCCACTTTGAAAAGACGTTCACTAGCTAAATTCAGTAAAATTTTACATGCGCTTTGGGAGGCGTTAAAGAGAAGCCTGAAAACAACACTATTTGCTGTTAAAACAACTTTCATCAGGGTGAAGAGAAATAATTTGGGATTGACATGGAATTGTTAGTTACTTTGGGGGGCAAATAAAGTAGGGGAAAATCAATTCTGCCCCACAGCCTTTGTTGGTAAGTAGGGGATGGTCATGCTCAGCTCACTGCACAGAGAAGAGAAACTACAAAACAAGGACTCCCTTGTTCTCTCTGATGCATTTGCAGGGGGACTTGGTGTTTCAGCAAATGAAAAATCTGAAAAGCCTGGTCATTCAGGTGGATATAGTGCTGTACTCCCGACCATTGTCTGGCATCCCACTAACACCCTGGGCCTGGGCTGCCCACCCTGGAGGAAGGTAAGAGCTCTCCTGTATGGGAAGCAATGCCACATTTGCAGCTTTCCAGGCCTGCCAGAGAGAGTGCGTTGGTGGCAGCAGCAAGCATGTCCCCAGCAGCCTTGCTGGCTGCAACCCACCACTTTGGCAGGGGAGTAAGTCACAGCACAGCCAAGCCCAACAAAAGGGAAGCTTCCAGCCCGTGTGGAGGGAGAGTGGTGGTGTGCTGGAGAGGCAAGAACTTCTCCTGCAAGGAGAAGTTGCCCAACCAAGACAGTCTCTCACAGGAAATCTAGGGCATGTTTAAAGTCGATTTGTTCAGCATCTGCCAAAGGCAGACCCAGGAACCTCTCTGTGTCCCCTGGGGCCTTGTTGAGACAGTCAAATGGACATTCAGGGTATGCTGGAGCAGAGCTAAGCCCAACAGCACACAGCTGTTCTACCATCGTAGAAAATCTAACTTACAAAGAGGAATTTTTCCTTGTTGATTTGTATGATTTTCTTTGGAGAACGATGGTCCTTTGGGCTCTCTGCTTTTTCACTCATCTGTTAAAAAAGCCCCATTTTGGGACATCCCAATTCTTCCAGCCAAGAAAAGCTGGATTCTGCTCCTGGCTTGCTCAGAAATGGTTGCTCAAGAGCAAAATGAAGCATTCCTGTCAGGAATTGGATGCACAATATCCAGTGTGCTCCTGGGGTCAGAGAAATAGGTCTTAGGCTCGCAGAGAAATCCTCCGCATGGCAGTACATTACGTCAGTACAGAGATGGACCATCCAATTTTGCATTCCAATAGGATACACAGCAGCCAGGTGATCTGTCCAGCAACATGCAAGTTTAATAAACTTCCTGTTCGACTTGTGGACAGGATAAATAGTTCCATGATGTCTGCTTGACAAAGCCAAATTGCACACCTCTCTGTAGTGCATCTAGAACTGCTACAGTTAAGGGACTGTCAACATTTCCCATCTGGATGGATGATTTAGCTGCTTTGCTTCACATCAGGACTAGCTTGGCGTTTGACTTATCCAGTGTGCTGCTACAAGTTTCTCTTTTTACTGAGTATAATTTTTGTCCACTGGCTATGTCATTCTTGTGCTTGAAAAAAGAGTTTTAAACAGTATTAGAGTAGACTAATTTGCACATAATTTTGCAAATCCCTGGAGAATAAAAAGAAACTTAGAGGCGGACACACAGAGTCTGAAGATGGCAAACACACTCTCCTCATTGCTTTTAGTTTTAAAAAAGATCCATGGGATTGTGTCTGCCCCCTCCAGCCTTCTGTTCCACACCGGATGCGCAGTGTTTGTATAGAAAGCAAACTTATTGCACTGTGTAATAAGACTTGAATGCAAACATTTAATTAACATTATCTGTTCAGAAGCACTGTGTAAACAAAAGTCAACCTTTCGGTGCCAAAGCTGAATGAAACTGTGAAACTAAAGGTTGGGTTTTTGTTCTGCTGACCAGTGCCATGGATTGATGTGCTGTTGATACAACCGCTTTCTCAGGTTTCACATATGGAAGTCTATGATGGAATAGTAACTCCACTAATTTGGCCCATAGTGATTCAGTTGAATACTAATACTTTGACCTTATTCCCTAGGAAATATTCTTTCTGCTGCACAAACTTGGAAAGCGTGACCATCCCTGTGGTGTGAGCCATGTTTATGACAAACTTTCAGAAAGATAATATTTCATATGTAACATGACTGTTGGTTCTTAACACTTTTGTGTTACCAGGAAGAGGTACAGGTCCTCATGGTTCTGTAGTTTTTGAGTGTTGCTCTCTTTCCCTTTTTTTTTTTAGTACCCTGAGATTGATAGTTCTGCCTGCCCTATAACCCAGGAGGGAGAAGGATGTGAGTCCTGTGCACAGCTGACCTCACCTGGGCTTGACACAGCTGTGAACCTCTGGCCCCAGCACAGAGGATAAGGATGCATGTTTATGGAGCAACCAGCTCCTTTAATGCCTTTGTGCATGTAAAGCCCTACAGTGGATCCACCAGGCTCTGTTAAGTGGGTGTGTGGAGAAGCTGGACATCAGCTACACACTGACGTACCCCCATAGTCTAACTCGGTAATCACTGAGGTGGAATCTGCCTGGTTATCTCAAGGAGGAGGAGGGAACTGGGCTAGGAATTATGTTTTGTGAAAATACAATACAAATTCCTAACCCAGTTTTCAGTTGGGAGAGCATGTTATTGTTGAACAATTGATACCACTTCATGGAAGCTTATTTTCTGTGCCTTAAGGGAAATTCAATTAAGTGAACTTCTATTTTAAAACACTGCTCTTTCCTGTCACTGATGAAGAAATAACAGTTGCAGAACGTGGGATTTTCTGGGAGCGTTGGTTGGTTGTTCTCATTTATATTAATTTTGCAACCTCTGTTTGAATCTTATCTATAATACTCCTTGAGACAGCCTACTAGAGACCTAACTGATTTCAATGGTGATTCCAGGTGGTTGTGTGCTTGCTTCCCACCAGGCAAGAAGAAAAGCATGTCCCATAGCTGCAGGATAGTGCTAGAGGTGCTGTGGCCCCAGTGAATAGGGTTGTACATGACAGTAGCTGAGGTTTGTGACATACTCCACCCACAGGCTGTTGTTGACATCCAGACAAGCTTGTTTCTCTTCATGGTGAACTGCTTCTGTCACTAACGAGCCCAGAAACCAAAATGTTCACAAGTGGTGCAAGTCCACTGTCTAATCTTTCTTTGGCTTTCCATGCTCATTACAGCTCAGCAAATGCAGAGATTTCAATCTAATATGACAAGGAGTGTCAGAACTGGGGGCTAATTCTCTGTGAAATAATCTCGGTGATGGGATGCTGGTGGGAAGCTTGACTCTGCATTTCTTGGACACCCTGGATTCCCACAAGCTGCAAGGAGAGAACTGTATGGGCAAGGAATGCAGCTTGTGCTTGTAATATTTTTCAGTTAGAGTTATCTTAGCACCTAAGTGGAATGCTCTCAAGAGCCTGCTGTGTCAAAAAGGGGGGCCTTCTAGGACAGGGACCATTTATAGAATGCTGATTTTTAGTGCAGAGCACATTTTTATAACTAACTTCTATAAATGTTAAATACCAGGTTGATTAAGCTTGACAGTGCTGACAGAGTCTTAATTAAATCAGTGTGAACAATATCAGTCTTGCATAACTCTGTTTCCATCAAAAACATCAGAAATCATTTTTTCATTGTCCCTAGTAAGGGATGAAGGTCTGACAGCTTCTTCCCATTCCCAGTATTGGTGGTTCATTAATTTATTAATTTATCCATAATTTTGAGCTTTCTACTCCACTCCCATCTCTTTGGTCCTGTTTCACTTCCTTAGCACTGACATTTTGGCTCATTCCCTACCATGCCATATAGTGGCTACAGAGAGTTCAAAAAGCCTTTCCTGTAACCTTTCTGTCCCTCTGTTGAACAGCAGAGGATACACACAAGGATTCATCTTGTAATCCCCCAGCAAGGGTTGATCTTGCAAAACACCAAATTTTTTTTTTTGGAAGACCAAGTCCCTGAGCAAAATTGTCATGTAGCACAGTGGAAATTTAGCCTGCAAGTAGGTTGCTGAGCCAGGGCAGCTTCAGGATGTTGGCAATCCATGTGACTTCTGTGAAACAGGTGCTGATTAATTGCTGGGTATGTAAGAATTAAAGGTAATGTAATGTCTGGTCTTGCTGTCAGAGTCTCCTACCTGTCTGCCTGTGCAATGGGGACTGCTCACATGCCAGCCTTTGAGTCATGGGCAAGGGCCACACGTGCGGACGAGCACAAGCCAGGGCAAAGCCCTGTCCTGGCTGCACAGGTGAGGGGCAGAGATCCTGGCAGGCCCCCTGGCAGTAGCTCACTTCTTTCTCTAGTTTCAATAACTAAGCTTGTGGCACACAGAAGCAGCTGTTGGCTGAGGTGAAGGCAGGAGATGCTCATGTGATTCCTGGAACTTCAGCGTGCTGGGCTCCTTCCCAGGGGACTGCAACACTGGATGCTTATTGTCCCCTCCTGTCACCAGATAGCCAGGGAGCAGACAGCCTAAGTCTGGCTTTGCCTGGCCTTATGCCACCCATGGGTCGCCTAAGGAAATGGAAATTCCCAGCCTCTCCCAAGGACAGCTCAAATCTGGTAATGGTGGAAGGGAAACTTAACCTGGACATGATAGCTGGGATCTGACCTGAAACGTCCTCTTCAATTTAAGAAATAGTTTACTGTCTCTGTCTAAATATTTTTGTCTGTCTCTGCTTAAAAGCTTTAAATAATTTCACAAAGATACTCGCACGTCCCACACTGTGAAACAGATAAAGAGGGAGAGGAGCTGAGTGTCTATAACAAGCTGGAGTACAACCAAAAAAGACTTAAAGCTTGTGATCAACTTGGTAGCACACAGGGTCCCCCAGGGGTGGATCACAAGGGTTGACTTACATTCTGCTCCCTTTGCTGCTTTCTTATCCCATTTACATCCTTGATCTCTGAGTAATTATTCTCTGATGACTTAGCCTTCATCAAACCTTCAGCTCTTGTGAACAAATGCCATTGACATCTTCAGGGAACATGTGGATCAGGTTCTCAGGGTCTTGAATGTACTGCCATGTCCTGAAATCCCATTTCTTAGACTGCAGTTCATCTTGTCTGTTCTCCATTTAGTGCCCTCTTGCTTTGTGTTCATACTCAGCCCACATGATGTAGAATGCAAATGTATGAGACTACTAGAAGATTGTAATCTTCTGGTCTTATCTCTCATTCCAGACATATCCTGAAATGACTCGTTTTTTCTTCCCTTTTTATTTCACAATGTAAGCATTTCACAGAGGAGGTGACATCTTTCAGTGCTTTAGCATTTCATCTCCCTATGTCTTCACATTTTTTTCCACTTTCTCATCTGCGTGTTACCAACTTAATTATACTGCACAATGACTTTAAAAAGACAAACTCTAACAAAGGCTAACGAGGATGTTTTTTGGCAGTTGGTCATTGTTTTGCCTTGGGCCCATAACTTTGCTTGCTGCTCTCCACTGGGTGCTGAAGCTGTGCTTGTGTTTAAAGATAACTGCTCTGAGCATGATCATATCCTATTTTCTGTGTACGCTTTCAGAAGGGTTTGATGTTGTATAATCTGCCCATTATAACCACGTTTCCAGACAATGGAAGGCTGCAGAATACAGTGCGATAAAGTGTTAGCAAATCTTGTTCGTGTTCATTCCCTGTCATTATATTTAGGTTGCAATGGTTTAAGAGCACACAGAAAAAGAAAAGAAAGGGCTTAAATCAATGGCTTGATGTACCCAGTTTTCTTAGTCCACAGCCAAAGATGACATGGTCTCTGGGCAAGGTGAGTGATATTTTTCCCTCTGAATCTGTCTGTCAAAGTAGCATAAATTTAAATAAGATCTTCCTACCTAATCATGCAGATCGACTAATCATGTTGATGTGACTGGACCAGCTTTCAGTAACAGTGTTGGAGAATAACTGCAGCAGCTATCATCTTCTCCAGGCGACTCCAGGTAAAATTCTAAAGCTCAGTGTGTCTCACAAATGTGAGCAGAGTCTGTTGAGAGCAGATGAAACTTCCCGTTCTCAGGGTCTTTTTATGACACATATTCCACAAGCAATACCACAATGCTAATTACTTCTGTAGCAGAGCAATTTATCATGATTTACTTTTCTTCTGTGAACATAGTTGGTAATTGAAGTAGTCAAATTCCATTCAAGACTGAACATAAGTGACTTTGCTTCAGTTTCCTGTCTTGTTAAAGATATAGCCAAGGCTTAAAGAGTTGGGGAGTTGTGTTTCTTGAAAGACCCGTTCCTTTAAATTCCTGCAAACATATTTAATTTCTGAGTGCCGCGTGTCAATAAAGTCCTGAAAATATGCTGAGGGCACATTATTTCCACACGGCTCAAAACTATCTTTTGCAAGACTAGAAAGGATCTGATCTTGTCTCAAATTGTACTCCTGGTTCCTAGAAATACTTTTGCTAGAAGATAAGGAAAATTATGTAACCATGGATGTCCACTGGGTATTCTGGATTGAATGAAATCCTCCTTGTGTACCATGGGAATGGTCATAGAATAAAAATTCCAGATGGGCTAATCATAACACATTTACTGAGGTTTCAAGCTAGGACATCTGGGAGATAGAGCAAAATGCTAAAAAGAAAAGGTGCATCGTGCTGACTTGGGGATGGCTCTTACCTCGGAGCAGCCAGGGCTCCATACTGAGGGGAAATGCCATCTTCATTTGACCAGCATTAATTAATGACAGGATTTCCCAGCCAGTCCACTCTTGGACTTGGAGGTAAGCTCATGAAGCTGCCTGCTAGGGGTGAGGAGGGGTCTCTTGGGGAGCCTTGTCCCTGGAGAAGGGCATTGTGGCAATCTCTGATGATTGTGTGAGGCTTTATAGTGATATTCCCTGTTTGTCTTCATTAATGGTTAAATTCATTCTGTGGAGAATAGAGCAGACCTTGAGTTTGCTCTATGTGCCATCTACAGGTATTCTGATGAGAGAGGCTTCTCCTGCTGAAACCATCTTTATGCTTTGCATTTAGTGTAAACAGCGTGTTTAGAAATTCATTGTCTGGTGGCAGATCTGACATCACGACCAAATTCTTCGAAATAAAATGTTTAGGGGGAATCGTGTCAGCTGCCTAGCACTGAAATGTATGGAATGGAATTAAGCAAACCTTTTCTTAGTTAAAAAATGAAAATGGATTCTGAACTTTATCTAAGGGTCACTTTGGGATGATTTTTAGACAGAAAAAATCTTGGCTTTCTGGCAGGACAGCTGTGAGGGAGTGTTCTATTCATTAGAACACAATTTGTCCAAGAAAATATGTTCCAAGTCCTAATCAATTTAGATGAAAACTTGTTGGACAGGGTTCAAGCAGGCCAGTTATGGAGTTTTATAAAGCCAAACCCACATGTCTCAGTGGGCAAGAGGCAAGATAATCTTAGCTTACAGTGGAATGTTTAAATTTATACAGCTAAGACACTGACATAGGCACAAGGGTTGGTTCTTTTGTGTTTGATTTCAGGGTTTTTTAACCAGAAACATGTGAAGAATCAGAATTTCTAAAGAAAGGGAATATCCCTTTAAGATATAATCACTCACACTGAATGGACTATGGCCAGATTCATCCTTGCTTTAGCATCTATACAAAGATTTTTAGAAAAGACTGGCTTCCAAAGCACTAGAAACATAGGTGTGCCTCCAAATGAAGGTCCTTGGCATCACAGGCTCTTGCAGAGTTTTATAATTCCCAGCTGTATAAGGAGGGGTGTTTTTAATGAACTGCTTCAGCAGTGGAAATTCAGCAGTTTGGACAAGCTGTTGCACAGTTAGCCCTTGGGAAGGTGACACCATGCATGGCATTGTTCAGTGGTTAAATGTACATTCTTTATGGTGACATGTTGCTACCAAGCACAGAAAACCACAGGATAACACACCCCCAGCCTGCCTGGTGTTCATGGTAGCTATTTTAGGGTCTGCTTTTCTGTCATTCAGTTAGTTTCTTCATTATTGCAGCTAGTGTTGCAGGCTGCAAAAGGGTACTTAAATAACTTTGAAACAATGCCTTTGTTTCAGGATCTGCCTGAAATAGATCCATGCTGAAAATTCCCATAGGGATGAGATATAACCTGAGAAATCTTTAACCTGGGGATATTTCATTTCTTAATTTGAAATGGTTTTCTAACTTGCAGAGTCTTAGCTGAAGTTAATCTCCACCACAAACATGTCTTTCACAGTAACTGTCGATGCTTGGTGAAAGCCACAGCAAGAAGTTGATCTTTGAAGTGCCAGCTTACATTCTCCTCTTTGCGAGTGGATCTTCTGCTCTCCTGCATCCATTGCTGCGAAATGACAGACACATCATTTCTCTCATGGCTCTCTTCTGGCACTTGAAGGCCTTCAAGGGAAGGACTTCAAGGGAATAAAAACAAGTTCTTTCTAACTGTGACTGGCCCTACAGCACAGGTCAGTCCCTCAGTCCCAAACTTGCTACTCACCAGCTTTCTTCTGTCCAGGGTCTGAGACCTGTGTTAGGAGGTGTCTTTTCTCATCACGTATCCTGTAATTTCCAGGGGCAGTGACACACCCCTTCTGCTGGTCCCGCTCCTCCTCCTTTGTCCAACAGCACTATCCACACCACCACTCGTGCACCTGCACCCACCCTCCTGACTGAGGGGGAATTACCCATGTGACTGGGGCTGGATGTGAAAGAGAAGGAGTGTACAGTGTTGTTAAGCAACTTGTGGTTAAAGTCACAAACTCTGGAGACCTCTTGACTACTGTAAACGCCAGCAGTTCGTTGTCCCACAGCCTCTTCCTTCCTTCACGCCCCACTCTGCCAAGTCAGCCACCTGAGACTCTGCTTATTTCTCTTGTTTTCCCTGGCTCTCTTCACTTGTTTACTTAAAATCTCTTTCCCTCCTCTTCCCTTCATTTGAATTTCTTGCAGGAGGGTCTTATGAGGACACCTACGTTAACCAGAATTTCCTGTGAGTTAATAGGCAGCTCTTTTTGAGTTTTACATGTTTTGAAATAAAAATGTAATCATTGCTTCACTGCCCCTTTGCCAAACTCTGCTTTAAAACAAACCCTTTTCTTATGGAAGGTCATGGTTTTAAAGGCCCAGCTTAAAAGACACACTCTGTAGTGTGGAGGAGGAGGGGTAACTTTGGATGCAGCAGGACAGCCTGTCACCCAAGGGAAAACAGCCAACATACTGCTGAAGCTGGCTGCATATTTTCGTTTCAAAAAGCACTCCAGACTAAAACCACCTGTGAGTGAGTCTAGCCTCTCTGGCTGATTTAGTAGGGCCTAGTGCAAAGTGTCCTGTCAAAAGGCACGCTTATTTTCAGAAGGCAAATGAATCAGTTTTTATGTGGCAGAGTGACAGCTCATTGGGATGAACTCATTAAAATCTTGTAAAACAAACTGTAAGTGAAAGGTGCAATATTTCATTATTGAAACCCATAGAATAGACAGGCGTCCTATGGAAAAGTGAGTCATATTCTCTGTGGTACATTCTGTTCATTCTGTTATAATAAACATGAATGTTTGTTTGCTGAGTCCATTAGCATCCAGCTATAAACCTGATTAGGAGGACAAGTTCCTCCACTCACTGCTGAGTTCTCGTGTGCACTGCTGTTTGGTCACTTTGTTGTATAACAGCACCAGTCATGTCAGACTGCCATTCCAAAAGGAAATAACAGCACTTTCCTCATTTCTTTCAAATCCATCCCAATTTCCTATTAAAGACATCAAAGCAATTACTCTAATACTTTCCATGCTTTCCAAACAACTCATCTTTTAAAGAAAGTGCTGGAAAATAAGGAACAACCAACCTTTCTTAGTTCCAGGGTTTGAGACTTTTAAGAATCTCATGGAAAAAAAAGTCAAAATAAGAACCACAAACCCACCTTCTCATAAAACCCTTCTCCATGTTTTATATATTAGTATTAATTGCTATGCTACCAGTTGGAGTTGGTTTTACAAGCTACATGCCAGAAGATAAAACAGGTTGTTAGTCTGTTCATGACTGCAGGAGGTACATTAGCTGACCAAATGTGTTTATTGCTACTGTTGTTGAAAGATGACGGCCAAAGGAATGACTTTTAAACAGGATGATGGTTGGCTGCATCTAGAACTAGTAGCTAAATAAGAGATTGTCTGATGGAAACAAGGAGACTTCTGGGAAGGGAGTTTCTATGGAGCGTAAGTAGCACTTTGGAAATCTGACTCTTGCCCAGTTATAAGAATGGGCAAGGTCTCCAAATTTTTAAATGCTTGCTGCATTTCTAATGACTGTAGATGGGGCAGGAGGGATTGCTGCTGATTTCAGTGGGAAGAGAGCTGGAGATTAGCCATGGGTTAGAAACTTGTTGGGTTAAAGCTTGAAGCATTTTAGCTATTTCCATAGAATGACTTGTTCACAACAATTACTTGTCTAATGCAGTGCTCCAGGAAGTGAGGTTACTATCCTGCAATATCTGAAAGGAAGGGCTGTGGGCAATGAGCATCCCCTGTCTAAACCCAACAGGTAAGCATTCCCAGCTTCTGGAGTGTGTGATGGCACCCTTAAGACTGCTCATTTTGCTGACTTTTTCCTTCCACCTTCTGTTCACATGTTGAAGGGGTAGGAATGTGCTATTCCAGACTTTCTAGTGCAAGAGGAGCTCGCACCAAAAAGCTTTGGAGTAACAAACAGCGTAAGACTGCAGGTAAAATGGCTATTTCACACCTGAAGCTACCATGTGGCATCATGTAGGAAATAAGGAGTCTTTTGCCTTTTTTTGCTCTGGCAAATATCTGATAATTGTTTTTGGAGTGTTTTCTGCCCTAATAATAATTTTTTTTTTTAATTTCTCTTGAAGCTATCCAAATACTAAAGTCAATTCCTCCCATATTATAGGTATTTTTAACAGTCAAGGAAAACCCTGCGTTGTCTCTCTTCAATGTCTCCTTGTGCCATTCTTTGCTGAGGTAGAGAAATGCTTCAGAGCCATGGCAGTGCTTTCAGCATGCAGCCACACGGACAAGCCAGCTTCTGGAGGTACAGAATCCCAGAAAGACATCTCCCATCCCACATGAAGCAGCAGCCAAGGACTCTCCTCACCCACTGCAGCCCCTCAGCTTATCTCCGTGAGTCATGTGTTGCAGGAGGGCATTCCTTAACTGTAGGGGGATGTTTAATAAACCTGTGGATTTTTAATCTTTAGATGTTCACAGCTGATCACAAAAAATAAAATACAGAGTTCAGCATGATCAGCTACACACTGGGGAAAAAAATACATAGGATTGTACTTGAGAAGGGCCAGAATCTCTGTGGGTTCTCTGGCAGGAACGAATGATTGGCATTGTACTTTTCTAGGTAAAATACAAGAAGTTTGTCTAGTAATAGAGCCTGTTGAATCTAGAGCAGCCTGAACTCTGGTAACACCCCCTGCATGCACATGCCTATGTTGCAGGTGGAAACACCACTTTTAAGAAAGGAAGAATAACTTAGAACCATAGAATAATTTAGCTTGGAAAAGACCTCTAAGGTCATTGAGTTGAACTGACTTGGTTTCTGCTATTTATCCTTTACTATTCCCTATCAGTAGCTGTCTTTTTTCCATTGTGGAAATTGTCACCCTGTTGACCACATGGCTGAAGTGATTTTTTTAAAATTTTGTTCTTTAACCTGCTCTCCCTAGAGATAGAGGGTTAGGGTGTATTGTATGTGTGTGAGTGCTTGGACTAAAGCAGGAGATGTTGAAAGCTGCAGGTCCTGGTCTTTACTGTGCTGGCTCCTGGTGAGGCATGGATGTGTAAAGCTGTTTGGTATGTGCTGTTGTAAGAAATACATGTGCAAGCATGATGAGATATCTGTGGATGCAGGAGCATCTCTTTGGGAACTCTAATGCTTGATTTGCTGACAATATTGCTCCAGCAAAGCAGCTTTCAGTTGCTTTCCACCTCAGGTTGTTTATCTGTAAAATGGAAATAGGGAACTTCCTAGAGAACCCAGTGCTGTATTTTTAATTATTCATAGCTTTTGCATACCCTTGAGGAGAGTATAAGCTGTAAATCTCTGAAGCTGCATACCAACATTTCTGTGGTTTAAGCATCAGGGGAGCCCCTTTTCTGAAGACATTGCTGTATTCTCCTGGCTATGTGTTTTATGGCAAGCCTGTGTTCAGACCTTGGCACACAGAGTCCCAGCACCTCGACTCCACAACCCCTTTCTGCAGACCTGTGTGTTTCTGCAGAGCCTGTCCTGCTAGGGGCTGCAGGTGGGAGCTGGAAAGGTTGGAGCTGTTGTGTGTGCTGTGCTTCAGAGGTGCATCTTGTAGAGCTGGGCTCCACAGTGTGTCAGGGCACAGCGCAGTGGCCCCCTCCCAGCACCAGCACAGCCCTTACCCAAGCCAGGGCCAAGCCCTGCTGGGGCTGTGGGCATGCACAGAGCCTCCCAAACAGGCTGGAAGGTCAGTCAGGTCACCCTGTGCCTCTTGGTAACAGCCCCCTGTGCTTTACCATCAGCTCCTTGGAGGCTGTGACATTTGAGCTTATGCTGGCTGCCCCAGCACAGGGAGGTCAAACAAATTGAATTTCTCTTCAAATTAGCTGTATATGGCTTTGATCCCTGTCCATTGGAGACCGTGTGTGTTTCAGCTGGAAAAATGCATGCCACGTTCCAGCCACCTCCTCCAGCCCGCGGAGCAGTGATGCCCCTGGCAAACGCGTGCGCTCGCTGAGCATTACTGAGCTGGAGAGTTATCACTGAAGCATGTCCTCTGTGGAGAAGGACCCCAGCTTCCCTGAGCCTCTCTCTTACAGATGTTAATTCCTTCCTATTATCTTTACAAGTTCTAACGGAATAGTAAGCTGTAGTAAAGAGAGGGGATATGTTCAATTTAAGCAGCAAGATTACTATGTTCTGGATAAAGCCACATTTATTAATAATTACCTCTCTGCCATGACTTTAAATTCAAACAGCTGGACAGCCTCTGCTCTTTATTAATTTCCTTGGATCCTTGGCACGAAGTCCTCAATTCCTGTGATGTAATGGTATAAAAAGTTGGCTCCTGCCCGAGCTTCCACCCACAAGTTCTAAATTTGGAGCATGGCAAATTTTTGCAGATTCCAGAGACAGGCTATGCTCAATACGTGCTGATGTCTTCAGTCCCATCCTATTGCACCAAACAACAAGATTGTGTGCTTTTTATATCTGGGATCATAAATATGACTCAGATGCACATGTTGTCTATGTAAGCACTTGGGGTTGGCTATCACTTTATGGCACTGGGAAGAAGCCAAGCCAAATAAAAATTGTTTTGAGTAAATATTACATTTCTAGAGCATGAATAACTTTTCTCTGCAGCCAACGTGTCACTAATGGGAATAAGGAAGAAGACAGGGTGGGGGGAAAGCAGTAACTAAATCATCCCACTAAACACAGACAGTCTGCAGCAAGACCTGTTGTTTCGACTCGTCTGGGGTGTAATACCCCAGATAATTCGTAGCAGGTCTCAGCAAGGCCACGAGTGATGGAAATAAAAATAGCTATATAGCTCAGCGCCATCCTGCTGCACAGCTCTCTTTTGGGTGGGATCTCCATCAGTGGTATGTAAAACAGGCAACCAGAGAACCGAGTGTCCTTCTTTTCCCTGCTCCCAAATGTGCAGAGGCTCAAGCATGTGGATTGCTCCATGGAGATCAGTGTTGCTACTCACATGCTCAGCACTAAGCGTGTGCACATGTCTGTCCAGGATCTGGGCCAAAAGGGAGGATGAATATTTCATCCTGCGACTTTCAGACCCCGGGGGGTGTTTGCATTACAGAACACAGGGAAACAGAAAATGAGCCCACATGCAGCTTTGTGCTGCTGCACCAGAAGGAAGCAGCTGACTGGTAGCTCTGTGGAGCAGGGATATGCCATCCCACCACCAGCATGGATCACTGCAGGGCTGGTTCGTGGCTTCTGGCTCAGTTCCACATCTTCCAGGAAGCTGATAAGTCTCAGCATTCCGTCATGCCCCAAAACCCCAAATTCTCCTGCCCTTGAGAAGAACTCGGGGAGCAGCTTGTGACATGCTTCACCTACCTGAAATGCGAAGGGAATTAAAAAAATGCTCTTTCTGCAAGAAGTTTTCAGGAAACATTCCCTGATAAAAGGAATCTTCAAGTCTCCTAAAAATAATAGCCAGATTGAAATTAGTGAGTCTAGCTTTGAAAATCATTAGTGCCTTTCCCATTTTCCTAATGGGCACGTAATCCTGAGTAGTGCATTCCTTCCTGTTGCACCTGTGAGCTTTTACAGATGTGATAAGTGCTTTCCTGAACTTTGCTATCTTTTCCTTTTTTATAGGCTTCTTTTGGATAGCAGGCAGAAAACCTGGCTTTAAAAGAGTTCAGACAGGAAGCAGGAATGTTCCAGGAGGATTTCTGGGTCAAACAGGAGAGCAACTGGCTTCTCAAAGTGTGTGTTTCAGAGGTCCCTGAAATATTTGGCTACACATTTGGAGCAGGTGAGTGGAGAAGCATCAAGGGCACTCGACATTCTCATGTCACAGCTGTCTCTATCAGAAGGGTTTGAAGAGCTTTTCTGTGCAGGGGGCTGGACTGGGGCTTGCAGATAAAATGTTTTAAGGGCCGTGAGCCCTGCAATAACTACAGCAGGCTTGACATCACCAGACGTGTACCTCCAGGGATTAGTTCTGAGAAATAAGTGCTGGTTTGCCCAGCTAAGGCAGTTTTGACTGTGTTTGAAGGATCTGGGTGATAAGTCCTTTTTCCATGCCTTGCAAGCTGCCAGTGGTCATCTTCTGCCAGAGGAGCAGCCCAAGCAGTGTTCAAGGGACTGGCTCCCTCCCTTTTGTAATGCATTTTACATTTACAATTTGGAGAAACATTTGTAATACAAGAAAGTGTTTTTACATATTAGAGCCTCTAAATTGTTACAACAGTTGGAAAATCCTAATTGCCTTTAAAAGTCAAGGAAAAAAAAGGGCAAAGAAAACATTTTGGATTGCAGAATTAACAAAACTGGGAGCTGAAGATCAGTTTCCAAGACCAAAAATACATCCAGGGAGTCCTGTTGTACTTGCAAGTTTAACAAAAGACTTGAGCCTTCAACAAGTGATTTGCACCTACCTCCAAATGTGTTGCTCTGAGTTGCAGAGTTTAAGCTCTGAAAACTCTCGAGAGATGCTGTGTTGAGGATGGTCATGTTTAGATTTACCCCAGGATGTTTCCAGAGCTCCCTATGTCCAAAGGAGGGAAAAACCTACCTGGGATTGATTCAGAAGCCTGAATGAGAGATGACAAAAGAGGGCTTGGCTGGAGAGCTGGCTTAATTTTCCTGAAACTATGCGGGATTTAGCTCCAGTTAATTAGAGAGCTAAAGGCTGCTTCAATTTTCAGTTCTTACCCAAGGTTCAGAGGAGGTTTTCTTGCTGCCAGGAATCAGGCATAAAGGTGGAAGAGATGGAGGTGACCCTTCAAAGGGCCTGGCAGGGGACTCTGGTCATGGAGGGGTTGCCCTGGTACACATGGCCCTTTCCAAGACCTCGCACAGAATCTCTGATTTACACCTTGTGGACGCAGTTTCAGGGTATCACTTAAAGAGCACTTGTTTTAGGGACAGCTTACTATTTTGCAGATGTCTGTGTGCCTTTTTAATGGGTAAACATCACTCATGTTTCATCAATGTGCAGCTGAGGCATAAGGAGGTTAAGGGACCTGACGAAGGTGATAGCAAGTCAAATTGTTTGGAATTTTGTAGCTCTGAAATATCATCTTTCTAAAACAGGAAACCCTCTCAGGAGTAGTAGATTTTCATTAAAACAACAGTTAAAACCTGTCGATCTTGATATATCGGGAAAAGAGGAATGCAGAAAATGTGAGAGGTAGCTTAGCCTCTCTTAAACTAAACCACCAGGTTCACGTTCCTATGGAGAAACAAATACCCTGCAGGCATCACGGTGTCTTTGATTTATTTTTGGAAGTTGAAAACTCCCCCTTTTGGTGTCTGAGCTAAGAAAAAAACAAGGATTTTGTGAGCCAACAAAAGGTTTCTGGAGGAAAAAAAACTCAAGTCCCACTTCTTAAGGGCTTATGACATGAGCAGTTGAGCTAAGGTAATCCAATTTAGCCTCCCCTACATTTCAAAATTGGATTAAAGTTCGTAAGTCATTGAGAGAAAATGTTACCCAACAGAGTAACTGCATGACTCTCAAATTAGTGTGTCAGGCCTTTGCAGCGGTGGGTGCAGACCCTGGTTTCTGTCACCCGAATAAATCAGGGTGACCAACGTGCCCAGAGCACAGGAGGGAGCGAGGTACATCCAGTTCCTTGCAGGTCGGTGAAGCCCCCCGAGCTGTGATGGCCGGGTATGCTGTCCGTCATCTGCCTGGTCCTCCCTCTGTTTCCTTTTCTTTGGTGAGATAAGTCATCCAAACCCTAGGAAGATGTTTTGACTTGGCGTTAGGTGTGGGTTTTTCCTCCTGCAGCATCAGTGTGTTGCTGCACGTACACAAGTGACGCGGCTCCAAACGTGCGACCAGCTCAGCTGTGAAACACCCGAGAGGTGCCGCATCCCCGGGAATCCGCCTTCCAGAGCGGGATCCGCAGATGTGATTCATTAGGAGCCTGCCGAGCAGGGCTGTGCTCCGCGGGCTCTGCCGGGCCGTGCAGCGGTGTCCGGCTGCCATCTGGTGTCCGGCGTCCGGGGGGGCCCCGCGCGTCCCCCGCGCATCTCCCGCACCGCGGCCGGCGACAGCCCGGGCTGAGTGGCATCCCCTGGGCTTCGGCCAAGCCGTGAGCAAATCCTGCCCAGACTCACCAGGGCCTCCCGCCACGGTATCTCCCGCATTCCTGCGGCAGATCTGGTATTTCTTATTGTTCTCCCCGTCTCTGGGGGAGCAGCTGCCGCTGCCTGGCCGGCCTGCCGGGGCAGGAGCTGGCGGAGTCCTGGGCTGCGGGTCCCACAGCTCGCCGGGGGCTTTGGAAAAATCGTGTCATCCTTCTCTCCCTGCTTCGGCACGTAGGGACTTGGGGCTCATCAGGAGGGGCAAGATAAAAATGAGAAAAGAATGGAAAAACTGGAAGAGCAGGAAGTGGTCGCGCAGTACCGCTCTCCCGGAGGTGGTGTGGGCTCAGCACACGCTTCCCTGGGCTGGGCACAGGGAGCTTTGTGCTGAAATAGCTGCGCCAGCCTGCCGCAGCACAGCACCTCCAATTTGCTGGGCGGGAAACGCTCCTAACTGGGATGCTGGCAGCCAGAGGGACACCAGTAGCAGGGACGGTCAGAACAGGGTCGCGGGGAGGCAGAGACAGCTGTTTTCAGAGCTGTGTGGGACCGGCACCGACAGAACTGCTGGGGAGCAGCCTGGCCCAGCAAGGGTGTTCTGCACCTGGTGTTGTTTTCTTTCTCCGTTTTCCTTCGGTGAGCTGCTCTGCCAAGCTGGTTCTCATACCACACCCCATGCCTGCGCCATTCCTTGAAATATGATTTCAAGGAATATATGCTCTGGATTTTCTCCTGCTGGCGGGGAGGATTTTCTGGCTGGAGGTGGTCTGAGAGCAGCTGTAGGTTTGGCTCTTGCCATCTGTAATGGTGACAGTGAGGGGAACATGCTGGAGCACGGGCAGGCAAGTTTTGTTTTGTGATCGGGGCCTCGCGCGGCTATGCAGAGAGAAACAGGCTTAGAGTGATGGTTGTTTTGGGCCAGCCATCTGCCCGGGAAGCTTCATGGGCCAGCAGCGACCCCCTTGGGCACCGTGCAAACCTCACAGGCAGGCAGTGGCCGTGCTAAAGCAAAACAGTAAACACAGAAGACGCCACCTTCATCCCCCCAAGGAGCAGCGCAGCACCTCTCAGCTTGTGGTGGGGACCTGTATGTGACCAGGCTGTGTGTACCCTGCACCCATCATTGCCCACCTTCTATCTGGGAAAAGGCAGTCCAAGTCCAACACAAGCTGTCTGGGAGGGAGGGAAAGCCTGGCTGCAAAACGGAGCATCCCCCTCCCTCACAGGCAGATGTGTGATGGTTTGGAGAGAGTAAAATGGCCCAATGTATCACTGGCAAAGGAAACGTTTCACAAAACACAACCTCAGGCTCTCCAAATGCAAAATTTCAGTCCCAGTTATGCTGTGAGAGGGGCTTTCTGAAGGGCTATATTCTGAGGGGCTAAACAGTCTGACAGTAAATGGGGGTTTTTAAGNGCACCCATCATTGCCCACCTTCTATCTGGGAAAAGGCAGTCCAAGTCCAACACAAGCTGTCTGGGAGGGAGGGAAAGCCTGGCTGCAAAACGGAGCATCCCCCTCCCTCACAGGCAGATGTGTGATGGTTTGGAGAGAGTAAAATGGCCCAATGTATCACTGGCAAAGGAAACGTTTCACAAAACACAACCTCAGGCTCTCCAAATGCAAAATTTCAGTCCCAGTTATGCTGTGAGAGGGGCTTTCTGAAGGGCTATATTCTGAGGGGCTATACAGTCTGACAGTAAATGGGTTTTTTTAAGTGGTTTTTTTTTTGTTTTTTCTTTTTTAGTTGGGATCAAGGAACCAGCTCCCTGGAGGATCTGCACTTTCCCAACACTCACACCTTGTGTCAGGGCTGAGCTGCACAAGCCTCTTCAGAGTGGAAAGAGAAATCCCCATGCTCTGGTAGGCATTGAAACTGCTAATTAATGTCAACACTGAGGAAGTTCAGGCTGCTTTTGAAACTGTCTCATGTCTATGCTTGAGTTTTTAATCCCACCTGAGATGCTAATGTGTTCAAATTAGACTTGCCAAGTTAGGTGAAAGGAGACAGGTTCTTTGTGCAACTGTGGGCGAGATCTGCCAATGCAGACCTGTGCAAGTCACCTCAAACATCCTCACAAACACCCTGGTAGGTTCTCTGGGGTGAAATCTGTGTTGCCTGAGCAAATCACTGTGGTGTGATCAGAAAACAGGCGACAACAGGAATAACAGTGGGTGAGTGTTTGCATGAAGACATTGTTTAGGCCTAGAGCCTATAAAAGCTGTTTGTATGCTGTATGTTATGGCAAGCAGCTTTACTAATTAGCAATTATATTAATAACAGTGTATAAAGCTGGTGCTAGATCAAGCTCCTTTGGTAGGCAATGTAAGCAATGAACACACTGATTAGAGTAGAAAGGGTGACTCTTTTTGTGGTTGTTTTATTTATTAAGGAATTTAAAATAATGGTCGATGGGGAAAAGTGAGTGCAAATTCTGGAGGTTGTGATTTCTTTTATTCTTTTTATGAATATTCTGCCCATTCTGCTATGAGCTTTCCTCTGACACACTGTTCATATCCTTTTACATTTCCTTTGTCAAATATGCTAAAATATGAGGAGGAAAAAAAAGCAGAAGGGCTCTCGTAGAGTGATCCTTCTGTGATTGTGCATATTAAATTTCCCTCTCGAGGCTTTTCAGGATGTTTTTAATCTACTGTTTTGCATCATACTGTTCCAATTTTAATTTCTTTCAGAGGTGAGAAGCAGCTACCTTTTTCCCAATCTATTTTGTTTAAGATACATCTATTTTAATCCTATGTATCTTAAAATAACCACTGGCCTTTCCTTTTTTGAAGGATGGGTATTTTTGACATACCCAGAAAGCCAGTTCATAAAACAGTGCTTTTCTGTGATTCTTCTTCCCAGTATTTCTAAGTAGCTGAAGTTCGCAGTGAGACTCAATGCGTGGAAGTCACAACGGTCTCTCAATCCATGTAGTGTCACAAACTTTCTATTTGCATTTTATTCTGTACCTCAGAGCCACATTAGCACTAACAGGAGTCCTCAGGACATGGTGTCTGTATGGCTGCTCACCCTGCCAGGTGGGGCGCCCCGAAGTGCTTCAAACCACGGGCCGGTATTTTCTGCCCCTAACTCCGGTATTTTCTGCCCCTAACTCCGGTATTTTCTGCCCTAACTCCCACCCACTCCAAGCCTGTTTGTGACTTGAAGGGGTAAGTGCCAGTGCTGCTCCCAGAAGGGGAGTACGTGATGCTGAGCACGTCCTCCTCTCAGCCCCACTCCTGCAGCCTCGGGGCACGTACAAGAGGCACCTGGGAAAACACTGTTTGCAGGTAAGGAGCCTTTCTTACCCATTTTTCCTTGCTCTGCTTTACTCCCGTAAGGAAAGCTGTATGGCAGCCCAAGCTTTGCCTGCAGAGGAGAGATTGCTGGAGGCTGTATCCGACCGTGCACATTGTCCTTCTGTGGTGCAGTGGGGTTTTTCAGGGAATACATGCATGAATTGGCTCCAAAGCTTTGAGCTTAAATTTATCCTATGCCGGTGGTAACACTCAAAAAATCCTTTTTCCTAAGCTGCCGGGATCTCTGGGATCGGGCACGCTGAGCTGAGCTAACAGAGGAGCAGGGACAGCAGGGACGTGGGTGATGGTGGTGCAGCAGGAGACCTGGCTCACAGCGCTGTTCCCTTGCATCCCCTGCTGCGCGGGAAAGGATGGCTGTCCCGGGACACCTCCACAGGTCGGGAACACCGTGGGAACGCGGGCGGGGGACGCTGGGCCTGGGCCACCACGAGGTGGCAGCCGGAGCCCAGTGATGAGGCGGCACCGGGTTCCCAGCGTGTTCCTGTCCCGGGAACTCCGGGCTCCCGGCGGGGGGTTAGGGAAAGATGCAATAGGGGAAAAAAAAAAAGGCAAACACCAGAGAGCCACAATTATCAAACAACCAGCATGGTGTTGGCGGAGTTGGAAAGCTCCTACAAACTTGTAAAGTGTTGTAGGAATTTGTCATTTTGTAAGAGAGGACGAGTGTCCAGCACAGTGTACTACCGCGGCCCTTCTGCGCCCTTTCTTTAGGGAACACGTAAGGCCCTCTCCACAAAGCAGCTGAAAGACCTTATGGATATCCCCTTGTCCCCTTTCCTGGCCATGCACCAGTTTGCTCAAAAATTGTTTACTTAAGTGCTTCGCATATTTGAGATAAAAATCAGAGCAGTTATTTTCAGTTCATTTTTTAATGAGATGGATGTTGTGGTTACTGTTCCAGGTGGTGGAACAGTCCAGTGTGACTGAGCCACAGAATCACAAGAATGGTTTGGGTTGAAAGGGACCTTAAAGATCACCTCGTGTCCCCTGTCCTTACCACCCCTGCCCCCCAAGCAGGGACAAGCAGTTGCTTCTTTTAGGATTGGGGATCAGATACAGAGTCTGTTCTAAGACATTGTTCCAGGAGCTCTGGTGACTCCGACTCACAGCCCTGTGCTCCCCTTAAATGTTGTTTAGTGTCACTTTAAGGGGCTTGTTCTGTAGTAGTATTTGTGCTCAGCATGCAAATGGTTTACTTTTTAACTCAACCTCTCCCCCCCCCACCTTTACTGTGCAATGCTTCACCCAAAGCTTTCTTAATTTGTCAGAGCAAGCAGGGCCGACAAAGCTAAAAGAAAACTTGTCTCATTTCCTCTTCTGGTAGTGAGTAAGAGCTGACTCCAGACAGACTGTGTGGCTGACAGGTCCCTGAGGGGCTGCTGTGCCTGCAGAGACACGTGTGTGTCTGTGCCCAGGTGCCTCCTTCTGCTCCTGCTGAGCCCTGCCCTGCTCTTGTCCCGGGCTCCCACTCCAAGGTTCCTGTGCTGCTGTAGTTGCCAATGGCTGTATCCATTCATTTCCCCCTTGGCCTGCCCTGTGCTGCAGAACCAGCTAAAGGGCACCTCTAACTCCTGTTCCTGAGCAAGGCTGGCTGCCACAGCTGAGCACCATTGTGCTGTAACAACGTGTACTGAATATGAACAGTTACGAGAAGTGGTGCTTTTAAAACAAATTATATTTGTGTTATCTGTGTGACCACTGCCTTTATTATGACTTTAGGCTACTTCCCATTGATCCAACCATTAAATTTCTTCCATCAAAGAAATATTTCTGCACAACAGTTACTGGATTTTGAACTCTAGTAACCAGCACAACCTCCACCCCCCAGCCCCCCCCACAAAAAAAAAGAGGCAAAAAGACATCAATTAATTCCAAAATGTAAATTACTTTCTATTACTTTATTAAACAGCCATTTCTAAAGAACAGTAAAAAATATCAAAACATGCATCATTTGGTGTTCTTAAAAAACAGTTGTCCAAAATAAAGACTGTTAGAAAAATTAAACAAGTTTAGCCCCAATACACCTTCTGCTCTCCACATAAAAGATACTTGGTAGTTATAAATACTGTTCCAGCTCCTTTAGCAAAGTTTAACTATATGCACATTAGTATTTCTATTACAGCTGGTTGGGGTTTTTTTTTTTCCTTCACATTGCTTCTGTAAACCTGATCAATTAAAAAAAAAAAAAAAGCCTTGTTATCAAGCTTAAGGAACTATTCTTTTTCTGTACAACAAGTACAAATAGGAAGATCCTGGATTTTCCTGCCATTCTAACCAGCACTCCATTTACTGAAACATTAAAGATTTCAATTAGTATAAAAATATAACCAGAGAATAAATGTCTGAGAAGATTCAGTATTTGAGTGAGTCTTAGTTAACAGGCAAATAAAATGCCACGTCTGTACAGCTTCTGCTTTTGAGATCCAAGTATCCCAGTGCTGCACACAAAGGCACTGCCTAGCCTCTTGAAAAATTTATTTCTTCTTTACTAAAAATAATTTAACATGTAGCTGAACTACCAAGCAGGTGCAAAGGGATGGATGTCAGGGTACAGTCAAAGCTGACTCACAAGCCACACCAGTGAGCACCTGCTCCTTGGAGGGGCGGGGGGGAGTTCTCAAAACCTCTGTACAAGTTAGCAGGAATCCTGTTCTGCTGAGCAACACACTGACTTCTTGTCTGGTATGGGAGGTCTGCAGAGCAAAGACTTGTTCCTTTTCCCTACAGAAACAGAAATAACTGGCTCTGTCCCTGGAGAGACTTGTGAGGCAGAGCAGCAGGCTCTTTGAGAAGCTTTGTACTAGAAACACTGAAGTTATTTTACTGACAGGAATTACTTTTTTTTCCTAAAGCAGTAGCACTGCACATTTGTCATTTTTATTTAAAAATGAAAGTCAAATTTTGTTTTCCTTGTGTATTTTTTTAATCTGGCCTCCAATTAAGAGTAAGATGGGTGGTATGTTATAATCAGATTTCTTGCACAAACACAGTCTTGATGCAGATGATATTTGGCCTGTACTACCACCCTCCATTCATCTGCTCCAGAAATCTGTGAGCCAAAACTGCATCTTTTAAACTACAAACTCTCAAGGCTTTATTTAGCACTTCTCGATTATGAGACAGCCCAAGCAATCTTGCACGACAATGTTTTCCAAAGCAGTGTTTTCTACATGCCTATTTCCAGTTCTTTTGTTTGGATTCCTGAAAACAGAGGAAAACAGGACACCAAATCCAAGCAGGCAGCAGGTACCCAGGGTTGCCAGCCCACCCTTGCTAAGGGAGTGTATCTAAGCACCATCCAAAGAGCAGCAGATGGACAGAGAAAAAGCAAAAGGGTAAGTAGAGGGAAAGGTAATGCTCTGTCTCGGAGTTGGACACAACCTCCAGGACTGATTTATCCTGGGTTTAAATTATACTAACTGACCCAATGGAACAATTGCTTCCCTCACCTTTTGGAATGAAGGTGATGCTGTTTGATTGGTTAGCTGCTGTCAGTGTTACAGGCTAGTACAGAAACAACTCTGTCACAAGCTACATTTCAATAAAAATCTTCAGTTGAAAAGTCTTTTATAAAAGAAGAGAATTTCTGGAAATATGAGAGAAAACAGCAAGTACTGTCAGACACCACATACTGTAATTGCTGAGCTCTGAGCAGACACTGAGGTGGTAAACAGTATTTCACCTGTACAAAGGCCCAACCTGCTGAGCAAACTAAGAACTTTGCAAGCGAGGGGCTGCTCTGTGCAAAGCAGAACGAGGGGAAGTGAGTTTCCATTCCCAGACCATACGTCAGCTACCGCCGTCACTCAGAAGTGGCTTTTTTCCCTTTCCAGCTCTTTTGTCTTTGCTCAAGTTCAGCTTCAGTGAAGGCAGCCGGGCCCCAGTTTGTGATTAAGTGAGGATTCTTGGAGCCTGGAAGAGAGAGTGCAATACCTGAGAGGGCACCTGTGACAGAGACATCACGTACCCACTGTTGGTGGGACAGGTCGGTGTCGCCACAGGAGGATTGGGTAAGTGCTGCCTCTTCTGTGACTGGAAACCTTCTCAAAGGTAACCTGAGGATCTGCCTGTCCAAGGAAGGTGGAATGCCTGGGACACTGTCACTGAAGGTGCTTACTGTGAGAAGCTGTCAACTGTTGCAATCTTTTTTATCCTTATCTCCCAACTTCCACCCCTTGCCCTCTGTTCTATCTCAGGAAACTCCTCTTCTTCTTGCTTTTAGAGATGTTCTTAAAGAAAAGTGATCTCTCCAGCACTGCATTACAAAGCCACTTTTCTCTGGGCTGGCATGCTAAGAAATTAAAGTTTTCCAGAAATCAAATATTTACTTCATGTTTTTGAATGCTAATTGCATTGAACACCCAAAGGATGCAAGGTTTAGGCTGATCTTTGATTTGTTTTAAACATATAAGAAACAAACAATAATAATAATAACAACAAAATCATTATAGTAGAGCCAGTAAAGATTTGAAAGTTACCATCACCAGGTCTCAAAAATGTGGTATTTATAGGCTGCTGTGAAACCAATAAGCTACAGGAAAAGGCAGATTTCAGTAAATCACCAGGTGATCTAAGTACATGAGACAGAATTAATACATACTTTTGTAACTTTTCTGTTGATAACTTACCTGGCTCTATTAGTCGAATTAATCCCTCATGATGAGCTACTTTATCTTTCCAGCTCTTGGTGTTATTAGCTGCTGTTTCCAGTTTCTTCTTAACCTCCTGAAATAAGATACAGCCCACTTGAAAACAACAACTTTATGCTGTTTATTTAAAAAGATAAAACATGTTTTAAACCAAAAGCCAGAACCATGCTAATTCAGCAGCCCCCTGTTTAGTGTGCACCAGACAGCTTAATTTCTAACCATCATAAGTTAGTCATGGCTTAAAAAAAAAAACAGTTGTCAAACCAGAATCCCCAAATAACCAGGTTTTACAAGATTCTGTAGCTGTGTAAGCAGGGCTAGTCTTCATAAAGATTGAAATTACAGTTTCTGCCTTCAAAACAGAAAGATGCATTTTCTGTTCCAAACTAAGACCAGCTAGTGGGTATCTCGCTATGAGAAATCCTAAAAGAAAAGAAAAAGGACCACTGCTCTTACACCAAAGCAAGAAAGAGGCATTCTTCAGTCTAAACTGGGCTTCCAAATGGAAGGCTAGAATGTTTAACTGTTTTTAAAATAATTGCTTTGTGGACTTTTTTTTAATGTCTGCAGTATTCAGCAATTTCTTTGGAGTACTAAATGATGTTTAACATACAAAAAAGGCGAGATGTCACCTAAAAAAATGCCAAGTACTAGTGAAAAACAATCTAATGATGGTGCGAGATGTAACACCCACATGGGAAGTTGTAAAGTGGCCACAACTACCCCACGTGGGCCCTCGCAGTCACTGCAGCATTTGTATTCTGTTCCAGGCAAGAGCTTGTCCTTCAAAGAACTCACCTCAATGGCACAGAGACCAGCACAAACACCCTGCCCATTAAACCCAGAGAGGTTTTGTTTCCCGACCTAAATACATGCAGGATCAACACCTCCCTAGCCCTGGAAAGTGTGCAGCACTTCAGACTCTGCACTCTCTGGATTCTGGCTCTTATTTCTTCCATAAACACAGTTACTGACCTTCACCAAAAACTAGTGTTTGGGACACAAGGCACAGCTACACATTGAGAATCTGAGCTGATTCGTAGCTATCCTTGACTTCCATTCAGTGCTTAAATACATTTTTGAGGAGTGTCTACAGTAATACATTGATACTTAATTTGTAGAAGACAATATTTTGCCATGACATCATTGCAAGAGTAACTAATTCAGAAGCAAAAGGCATTCAGTTATGACAGCAATGGGACTGGGTAAGAAGTGAGTCTAAAGTAGAAGACAAATGTATACAGAGTATTTCAGGATATGACTGAGCTGGCTTGCATGCAAATTAGGACAAAAAGAAATAAAGGAGGTGGTGTGCCTGAAATAGGTCCTCTCCTTCAAATGTATCTGCTGGTCTAGACCCGACCCAACTACCCCACCTCTCATTGTAACTTTTGTGCCATACTAATCCTTGAAGAAGCATAACATTGATGAACTTCAAATTCAGTCAATCTATGGATGAGAAGCTGAACAGAACAGCTCACCTCATACTGCTCAAGGGCCTCCTTCCTTTCCAGTTCAAGTTGTTTCAGTTGCTGCATAGCAACTTGAAGAGCCTGTTCCTTTATAATTCTCTGATTTTCTAGCTCTTGCTTCTCTGCTTCTGTCATCTGAATGGTCTGTTGCTGCTGCAAATGCCATTTTTCCAGTTCAGCTCTTTTTGCTGACTCCTCTTCCAGCAATCTGCAATGGGAATTGTGATGTTAACTGTACTTTAAAGTAAGTTGTATCCATCATGTACTACACATTTAGGGAAGCAAAGTTAATTATCTTTTCCCTTTTTTTAAATAAAATTAAAATTAAGAAAAAAAAAAAGCTTGGGAAGCAGGAAAAAAAAGTTACTGCTTGCTGGCTTGCCTACAGTGTCAAGCTGACACTCATGGCAGCAGTGCACACACTCTGACTCTTACAAAGGGCTATTCAGAAAATTTAGTCAATAATGCAAATACACAACACAGAGCCCCAGAAGAAAAAAGCATGCATAAGTTATCTTCTTTGTCTTAAGAGGACTGAATATATGAAGAAACAACCCACACTAAACAAAGCACATATAAGTAAGAGGAAACTTAACCCCTTTATTAGTACAATTTAAACCTGTGATAAAATACAGCAGAAAGTCTTATAACATAAACTTTATAAAATAAACAGCTGAAAAGCCTGCACAGAATGATCTCAGTTTTTCATGTGCTGACAAGCACATCTGATGGAAAAATAAGTGCCCCTGCTTTTCCAAAATTGCTGAGCATGCCCTCTGCTAAGGACTAATCAGAGAGATTTAAAAAATCAGAACTACCGGTTTCAGCCTTCATATCCTTACAAAAAATAAAATCTATCCAGTGTTTGGCCTTGAAGGTAGTCCCCCATTCCAGCACCGTCCAAGAGGCAAATAACCATTAGTAGCATGGCACAGTTACTTACTATTGGCAGGGGAGGGATGGGGAACTGAAATACGTTTCTATTCGGTCAAAGCCATACCTGGCCTGAAGTTTCCTCACAGTCTCTTCATCTTGACGTGCCTGTTTCTCATCCTCCAATGCCTCCTGTAGCTGTTTATACATCTCTTCCAGTTCACGTACTCTCTGTAAATACTGTTCCAGTTCAGATGATTTCTGAGCAACCTGCTCTTCCATTTTTTGCCTTACCTAGCAGCATAAATTGGGGACACATGAGCTACCATTCAACTCAGGTTTACAATTTTTAAAGGAATTGCCATTTTTCCCTCAGATGTTTTCAGAGACAAACCTTTTCCTGCTCCCTGCAGAGCAGAACTGACAAAACTGAGGTTACAGCTGTAGATGTGTAACTAAGAACATTTAAAAAATAAATAATAACATGGGTTACTTAACATTGCTGTACTTCTGCAGCACAGGATTTTTACAGAGGTTCAACCCTAACTTTAGTCAGTTTGAGCTTCTTGCTTAGTTCACAGATACACACTGAACTGAAGGAAGAGAAAGCCTGTAGAGTGGCCATGCACAAAGGTCAGGATGATTTAATGACAGTTTCCAACTCCTTCCTCAGGCAGGGAGCAGCAGTGTATCTCAAACTTATGCATCTGGATGATGGCACCACGTTAGCACAGGATGGATAAGGGTTGGAAAACAGCTAAGAAGGGTGGCTTTGCTAAGAGAAGAGCCTCTCCAACGAAGGCAAGGGACAGAGGAAGGTGAGGGGATGCTGCACATCCTCAGTCCCCCTGTCTCTGATCCTTAACATCTGTCCCTGACCAGAACACTGTGACACCAGAGCTGTCTCCCCCCTCAGCCCATCCCTGTGCTGGGCTTTGAACTGAGTGGGACAAAGCACCAAACCCTCAGCATTTACTGACACACGACGTGCACTGCAGAGTCAGCACAGCGCCGACAGTCACGCATGGCAGGGTGGCACGTCCTGCCCCACTGGCCTGCAGGCTGCTTTCCCTCAGCTAACCGAAATCCCAGTGACCCAGAAAGTGATTGTATTCAGGAATTCACACTCAGCCATGAAGCAGCACTGTGTGCATTTATGTCCCGAGATGTCCCATCACATTGACTTAACTATTTCTACTTCTCCAGCTAACAGAAAAACCTGCTATGCCTGACAAAGCCTTTGAAGATTGAAAACTAGTTCTTTTGGAAATTCTCAGTGTAGATTAATAGTAATATTATTGTAAAGCAACACTATTTCTTTATTTTTTATATTTAAAACAACATACAGCATAAAAAAAGCTATAGTTCTAAGAATATATAAAATGCAGTTTGATTACACCTGATTCATTTTGCACATTCATACAGTAAGTACTGGCCTCAGGTTCTCCATCTTTGAAAACTGCAAGAACCTCAGCCTGCATTTAGCCTTCAAAAAGTCCATTTCTTCCCCATTTCCCAGTAATATTTAACTTTGAAAGCTATACAAATTGTAGCCCAACTGTTCCACTATTTGAATTCACTAGTAAAAATATTTTACTTCTGCATCTCTAGTAAATGCAACACAGGTTCCATTCTCCAGCCTCCTGCAAAATCTGTGGAATCCTTTCAGTGGCTGCCTGTGAGGGAAGCCCTTGCTGCATGGACAGCCCACTATGTGCAACCATAGCAAAAATCCACGTGCACTACTCACCATTTTTTCTCTCTCCAGCTCCAAACTGAAGCGATCTTGTAATTCAACTTGAGTCTGAAGTCTTTTCTTCTCCTCCTCAGCAGCACGAGCAGCTGCTGCTTCCAGTTGCTGGAAGAGAAAGGTGTGGGGTGGTGAGGAAAAAAAGGAGGACAAAGCCAATTTGTCAAAGCTAAAACATTTTGAGGGAACAGAATTTTATGTAACAATTTGCAGTTTGAACAAAAATGGCATTAAGGCACCAGTTTGGGAGTTTCTGAATGTCTGATGCTATTCTCAATCTCTAAATATAATTTTCCCATCTTGTTTATTTACAAGACAATTTTAAACTTACCAATGAAAATGCAACTATCTGACTATCTCCAAGTTTCCTCTGAGTCTTGTTTTGCACAAGTGATAGAAATCACTATATTTCCTTCTCTATCCCATATGGGATAGAAAACCACTATGGAGAAACACATTTCAGGTAGGACTGCATAGGAGTTCCAATAGTGAAAACATGCCAGCATGCACAGAGTTCATACAGAAACAGAAGTGAGAAGGAATGAATAACCATGGGAAAGCAGAAGTGCCATGAACATTGACTAGAATAAGTGATTATGCTATTGTGAATCACATCCCTCTAACATTCCCTAAACTGCCAAGTAAGGTAAATAAAATTCTATTTGATAATCATCACTTGAAATCAGGGGCAGAATTAGCCTAGTCAAAGCTAAGGTCTAGGAAACAACTGCTGGTACCTTCACACCTTCTGGCAACTCATTTAGCTTTTGTTGCATCTTGATTTCACGAATAAAAACAGTTATCACAGTTTTTCCTTGCATCAGGATTTTGATGCCCATAAGGTTAGAAATCTTCAAGTACCAGTCAAAGCTTTACCAACACTGAAAACAAAACAAGTCTTTCACAGAATTTTCCTCAGAAACTTATCTGATGTTTCTTTTATAATATGCTGGGCCGGGGAAATTGTTTCCACAGACCTTCAATAAGAGAGGAACGCAACATAAAAAGGACATGGATCTGTTGGAAAGAGTCCAGAGGAAGGCCAAGAAGATATCAGAGGGCTGGAGCACCATTCTGTGAAGACAGGTTGAGAGAGTTGGGGTTGTTCAGCCTGGAGAAGAGAAGGCTCCAGAGACACCATGTAGCACCTTCCAGTGCCTAAAGGGGCTACTGGAGAGGGACTTTCGACAAAGGCACATGGTGATACCACAAGGGGTAACTTAAGGAGGGCAGGGTTAGATCAGATATTAGGAAGAAATTCTCTGCTGTGAGGATGGTCTGCAATGGAACAGGTTTCCCAGAGAAGCTGTGGATGCCCCATCCCTGGAAGTGTTCAGGGCCAGGTTGGATGGGGCTTTGAGCAACCTCATCTAGTGAAAGGTGTCCCTGCCCACAGCAAGGGGGGGCTGGAACTATAGGCCCTTTTAAGGTCCCTTCCAAACCAAACCTTTCTACGACTCTGTCATGCTCATCACTATTTCTGGAAGGCACCACATTTAAAGTATCCTCCTCACATAACCTAGATGAACTAAGGAGATGCCTGAATGATGAAAATTGCCAAGCTAAAACTTTAATTCTTGTGTCTGTAATATCACTGTAGTCTGAAATAGGTGGGAAGAAGTGGAGAAGGCTCGAGTTTCTGTTTTTAAGTTGCAGAACACAGTACAGAATTGCTCTCCTCTGAAAAGCTTAAATGATGCCAGTGTTTTAGAAGCAGTTACTCCTCCTCTGCCAGAACATTTAAAAGCATGTAATTGTAGTCAAATCCACGATGCCTATTTAAGTAAAATTTCCTTTTGATTTCCTTCCCCACTTTGAAATTATACAAACATTGCCAATACTGAGCTGGGAGGGTGAACGTGCAGAGTCACAGGCAAGAGCAGGTGCCAGACCATTGCCAGAGAGCTCAACAAGAAAATACTGTGTTTGTCCAATCCACATCAGCAACTTCCTACTTCATTCACAAACATCAGTGCCTGGCAGGTAAGGTTACTGGGAACTGTGCAGTTCAGGGAAAAGTGACAAACATTGGAGAGGGGAAATCAACAGGAACACACCATTCCAGCAGGTGTGAGACAGCACAGAGTCTCTGAAGCCCATGCAAGACCCCAGACTGAAACAGAAATGGTGCACACAGCTTGTGCACGTTCTCATAGTAGGAAAAATGTACCTTTCGGTCTGTTCAATGTGCACATCTCAAAATTCCATTAAAAATATGAAAAAAAAAATCTGTTTCAGACAAAAGCTCTTATTGAAGTTTTCTATTGCAGGAGCTATCAAAATACAAACCAGTCTCAGAGAGCACTTTGGCAGATGCTGCATAACTGGTGGCTCACTGCCATCAGGAGCAAATCAACCTCTAAGCTTTCCAGAACAATTCAGTTTCCTGAACCATTTACAAAGCCTTTTCCTTGAGGAACATTTTTCTAACTAACCAAATGCTTTCATTTCCTACAACACTGTACCTCCCCACTAATTCCATTTGGGAAAGTGCAGTAGCTCATGTCAGAGCCTAAGCTACTTCCCTTGAGAAGTCATTTTAATCCAGTCTACTTCAAAAGATACTTCTGGCCACAACTCTTTAGTTTACCCATTGTGATTTTTATAAAACTCCCTGGAGCCTGTCAACATCCTTCCATTCCTTTGGCATTGCTCTCATGTTATCTCTCCCCCTAACTTTCTTCCATAAAGTGAACAAAACAGAAATCCAGCTTTATGATTTCTGTTCACAGGTATATTATTTACCAGTAGCAGGTAACAGGCTGTCCTTTAAATTCTATTTTGCATTCCGAATCTTAGACACATGGTAGACTATAGGTTCTAAAATTAAATTTTAAAATGGTTTTGCACTGTTGGACTCCATTTAAGGAAAACAGAATAATACCCACAACAGTACTGTCAATGCAGGGTTAATTTAAAAAAAAAAAGACAAATCTATCCTTGACACAAATTGTGACTTAATGACAATTAAAAATTTATATTTTGGATGATTTTATTTGCTGTCTAGACTGAAAACCCTTGACATGCTCTCACAATATTTATAGCTTCCCTGTGCTGCAAAGATCATTAAAGTTTTTTCTAACTGAAGGCTAAAATTAGTGGGTTTTATTTATGAAAAAGTCGAGCAACAATGCAGACTTGTTCTAAATTGGAATGCAAAAAATCAATTTAGGAAGCCAGTGAGCAAAAGACTCTTTAGAACAAGCACAGAGCAAGACTTGTACTTCTGCAGCAGCTGAAACCTGAGACAGCAGTGGGGAGGGAGGTGTTTGATGAGTTAAGCTGTGTCCACAGCACACTCCATACTAAAACCTATCACAGCAATAAAAGCCACAGTAACTCTTCTTGCAAGTCTTTTCAAAGATAAAAATTATATTTGGATACTAATCAAGTGTCTGTGGAGAACTAGTGCAGAGGCACCAGTTGTTCCAAAGTACAAAGACGGATCAGCCTGTTCGATCCACTGCTGAAGCACTGCAGTCACAGCACAGGCACCAAGGTCCTGCCAGTCCTCACACTAAAGAACTCTCCACAAGTAAAATAATGTATTCACCAAGTCTTCTGCTAATTCTTGGACATTTCTAGCCAGATTCTCAGGCTTTCAACAGTCAGTCCAGCAGTTACAATGAACATGCATTTAAACATTGCTGTGAGTCTCAGCTCTATAAATCTCTCCCAAACTACTCTTAATAAAATTATGCCCACACATACTCATAAAATCATTTTGCATCTTTTGGAATCTTTGTAAGTTAAATTTATGTCACTAGAAACTATATCTGTGTGAAGAGAACAGTTCCCATCACATACAAATCACATAACATTGGAAATCTATGTAAGAAAATCTTAATGGAAAGCCCCAAGTTAGACAGACATGTCTGACAGAAAATGAAAAAAAAACCTACAAGTAACTGAAAATATTGGTCTCTCCAGTGACCAAACCCCATCCAGAGAGCTGACATGTTCTTCTACACAGACAACACTCTGCTAAGCACAGGGGAGCTCCCCGAGCCTGCAGAACAGTCCTCAGAAAGGGCTGCAGTCAGTGCTGGAGGCATCCCTGAGGGCTCCACCTGCACATCCACGTGTCAGGGCGCTGGTGCTGACACAAGCCCAGCTCCTCTGGAGGAGTCTGATCAAAGTGCCTCAAACACCTGAACAGGAAACAGATGCCCGATTACACTCCAAGAAGCCCAGCTGAACCACAGGGATTGAGCTTAAGGCTTGAAGGTTGGCAGCTCCCACTCCCACCTTCCGCACGGTCTCCAGTTCCTTCTGCTTGTTCTCGTTGGCCGCCTGCAGTTCCTTCATCTGCCGCTCCAGCTCCTCCTGCTCAGCCAACAGCTTCTGGCGCAACTCTTTCCGTTTCTGGCGCGCTTCTTTGTGGGGTGGAGGGCTCCCTGCTTTCAGCAGGTTCACAGTGGTCTGGATGGCTGGAAAGGAGAGACAAAGGGACAGGAAGAGAACACCAGTGAAGGGAAATGCCAAAATTTCTGGATAGCCTTTGTGAATGAGTACGTGTGATGGTGTTTGCTGGATTAGGGTTTTTTTTCATATATTTTTCAAAGAGAAATAACTGTTGTCAGTTGCCCTAATTCTCATCAGGCTGGCTGTCAACACAAACCAGAAGTGACAGACACTTGGCTCTCAGCATTGGCTGTGTGCCACAGGGATAAGGTCTGGTAATTCCACTATTGATTTCTAACAGGCCATGAGTCAGTTATGTGCCCAGCTGCAAGAAAAATCCCCGACACTTCAGGATTTCTTACTACCTCAATTCAGTGACTCTAATCAAGGAATGTTATCTCACATAAATATCACTTAGTTCCCTAGAACCAACCCTGTATACTTAGTGATACTGAGAGGGAAAACTTTCACTTTTATGCAGTGAAATATTCAGACAGCAAAGCTGAGGAGTGGCAGATGATTTTGACACTTTATTCATCTACTACAACTGCAAAAAAATATCTCCTTTTTGGACCTAAGTAATCATTCATCATACATCTGACTTTGGTGCAATGAAACACATGCTGTAGGTAAAGAGGGAAAACCCACAGCTCCAAATATTTAATTGCTGCATATACTCCAGTGGCATTGGTAACAGCAGCTTTGCAAGGGCTTCTACCTCACTCAGCAGATGGATGTAAGCATCACTCAGCATTCAGTCTCTGGGAAGGTCTCACAGAGGTGACTTCACCACGGGAACAGAAAAGACAGCCCTAATTCCCAGCCTTGCCCTCAGCTCACCAGGCCATATTACAAGCAAAACTCTAAAAGCAAAAGCTCGTATTTTATGATGCTGAAGTGAACAAGCTTTGTGTTTCTTTCTCAAGCAACAATTTACAATGTTGCTTCCTTTCCCCATCCCTAGAATAACGTTCAATATAGAAAAAGCAACAATAATAACTTTCCATTTTGGTTATGGTGGCCTAAATTAAGGCATCTAAAGGACAGAAAGCAATTTCCCTTAGGTGGATATTTAGTTCTTTCTGAGTCTCTGGCCCCTTAAAGATCTTTTCACGTGCCCATAAAAGAGACATCAAAAAAAATCACAAGACCAAGAATTTCAAACCCAAGTAAAGCACAGCTGTAAGAATTCCACTTACCTTAACTTTCATGTAACTAGCATTTTTGAAACCTCACCTTGAATCCATTCCTGCTTCTTCTTCTTATCAGAGGCACTGATCTCAAAGGTTTTATCGAGACATTTTATGAGAAAAAGGCATTTCTTTCCATCTCTGTCAGGCAAGGCCTAGAATGGGTAACAAAAGGATTAACCTTGCAAACACTGAAATCAAGTTATACAGTTGAGCCTCATGTATGTAGTTATGTGCCACAGAGCTGTAAATACCAGCACTAAGAACCTTTATTAAAAGGGTGTTTGTGAATTGGTTTTATGTAAAGTAAAAAAAGCTCTGTTAATAAAAGATATAAGGAGTCAATCCCACAAAGAAAAAAAGGATTAATTCATATCTCTAAAGACATAGTTTTTGTACTGGTTTTACCTCTACACAACAGTTGCCATCCAGTATGATGTCTCCCTTCTTGTCCTTTAAATCTTCACTTACATAGTAGGAAATAATATTGGGTTTTAGCACAAACCATCGTTCCATCCAATTTTTCCTTTTGTGACCTTTTTTCAACATATAGCCCTGTTAAAAGCAACAGATCAGCTGAAATGCCTGGCCTCTGTTGAACCACCTGGTCTTTTGGTTATGTGGCAAAAAGGTTCAATGGAAGGTTACCTCAAGGCCCAAAATACTTCACCTACACACTCCATTCCTAACACAACCACACTGACAGTTGTTTAACCCATGAGCAACAGTTCTTCTGTCCACAACAATTATATGTCATTATCAAATCATTATTATGAGTCTTTGGTCCTCTTTGATGACCCTCACTATTTAATTTTCTTCATCGAAGCCGACATTTGCCCTCACTAAGACTCACCTGTGATACTTTAATGACAGCTGATACTAAAAGTCACTCCTGTGTGAATGCCTGCCCTAGTGACAGATGTGGGCCTGCATCCATGCACTGTAAATCCAGCCAGTTATGGGATATTCCCAACAACAAAGCACAATCACCACTGTTCTGGGAGTGGCTCTACCCTGCCAACACACTCATGTAGCTGCACCCCACTGAAGAAGCAATCCCATATAGGACACTTCAAGCAGTATGTCAAGAACCACACTCCTGGCAGCTTTATTGGATGGCATATGGGAACACTGGTAAAGCCTGGATTTTTCCCTCACAGAAAACAGTTGTACCTTGATTTAAACAATGACAAGACTTCCCTCACAGTAATTTATTTTCCTTGAAAGATGATCCATTCAACTTCTTACATGAGAAAAACACTTGCCTTACCAACGCTACTTCCAAAGAAGGAAGAGAAGCCCATAATTTGTCAATGAGCTTTATAAAAATTATAATCTTCTGTAATTACAATAAATACAGCTGGTATCATAATCAAATCATACAAGTTTGCCTCTACTGAATATTAACATATCTTAAATACAAGCAGCAATGCTAAGTGCAGTTATACTAGTAACCCTGGTATACATTAGCCAGTATTTCTACGGCAATTCAAAAACTACCTCATGGAAAAGGATTCATAGAGAATGATATAATAATTGGTCCTTTTTTCAGGTGTTTGGTTTTTATCTTATCAGGGGCATTGCTGTGACCTAGTCAGTTTTTTATCTACAGTTTCAAAGTTAGACAGTATTTTAGCTATACCTGCCACTTTTGTAACCATATTCCCCAATTACTTATATACTTCTGTCTGACTTAAAACTTTAAAAAAAATCATCAAATCACAGATGAAACTGAAACACCAATATAGCTAAGAACAAGCCATAAAAAAAAGTATAATCAAAATATTCCAGATTAAGAGGATGGAAAAGCTGGAAAGGGGACCAAGGGACCTTTTTCTGTAATGGCTTTCATCTATAACAATTTTTGATACAAGCAAATGTGCTTGTATTTAAAAAAAAAGGTAAAAAGAAATGTGTGTGGCATATTTAAGCCAAAGTTATCTTTCTGTACAGCTCTGAGGGAGAAAAAATTTGGGAAGCAGTTGGAGAAGCTTTTTCGTTTAAAAAACAAACCAAACCAAACCAAACCCAAACAACCCCCTACACATCCATCTTATCTGTGCTCAGCTTTTTAGCCACCTAAACATGTTGAGAGCCAAGGCCGTGCCTATTCCCATGCGCCATCCCACTCCCTTGCTCCAAAGCAGGAATGCACAGAGAAACAGCTTTGTTTGCCGCCTCCATGCTCGGATCTGAGGTCTGAGTGGGTGCAAGGCCTTGTGAAGGACTCCTGCAGCCTCAATCTCTCATGCTCTGCACAATCTAAGTCATAACCAGGTGTTTTTTCCCTTTCTCACATACTGAATTTGCTTTTAAAGCCAAGTCAGACTGACATTTTCCCCTCAAATTTCTGAAAAATCTTCACCTATTATTTCAGCTGCTTCTCATCTTCCATGAGCCCATCAAGAGCTCCTGAAAAGCAGGAGCTTTTTCACACCAACTATCACATGAGGGACACATCTTTCAGAAAACTAAATGTCACAAATTTAATTATCACTGCTACCCTCCATAAGCCTTGGAGACCCAGGATGTGTACAATAAAAAGGGTAGCACGACATAATTAATTCATACCATATGGCATTAGCTAATACCTTGAAGTAATCATATAATTACTGCAATAAACAGGACGATTCTGTGAATTAACAAGGTATCAGGATACAAACTGCAACTGAATCACATCCAGAAGTCACTCAGGGAACTCTGTTTTCCACTGGGCCAGTGACTGTCTGGGAGATGCTGGGCCAAATCTTGACACAAACTATTTTTAAGTGTCAAGGAACCATTCAAAGGCACACAGACATCCTTGAGTAAGAAGCCCAGCCAACAAGAGAGGAAAGAAAGGAGACAGTTTTAAAAAAAAAAAGTGTGTGGGGGGAACACACAAACAGAGCAGTATCAAAACTGAAAAGAAATCCGATTTCCTCACAAGTTTCAAAGACTGATCTGACACTGGTTATTTTATTTTCATGGTATCAAACAGCAGAATGACTTCATTTTGCCCTCAGCTGGCTCTGTGTGTGTGTATATGTGTGCCCTCAGCCCTCACTTCCAACAGGCAACCAGCAGTTAACAAAAATAGACTTTTGCATTGTTCTGTGGATATTCTGAAAGAATTTCCTGTGCCAAGACTTTCTGATGATTCCTTCAGAACAGCTTAGGAAAGCCTGCCAAGAAAGCCTTTGTTTCTCTCCTCACCAAGAAATCAAAGATGAAAAAAATTCTCTGCCAGATTGAAGTGAATTTTAAAGAGCTCTCTAGGTAAACCCTGCTGTGACCCCTCAGGTCTCTGTGATATTTACAATTCCCATAAAAGATAAGCAGTTTTTAAAGACATTCCTAAACTGATAATCCAGCCACTGGAAATCTGAAGAAAGAAGTTTGCTAAGAATATAAAGGCCAGCATGACTGCTTGTGTTTGAGTGCAGGTAAGCAAGTTGTCTGTCACAAAGCTAAGCAGAACAAGAAGGGAGAGTGCTGTAGAGCTCTTCCACAAATTTTTGCCCTGTCAAAGTGGGGCAACTTAAAAGCAGACCTTTCAGCTGGAGCCATACCCTTGTCCAGCCCCCCTAGTTTGAATACAGAGGTTAGCACCAGCACAACTGGATTTCCTACACTGTAACTTAAACTACAAAAAGCATTTTCAGAGGCTGAAGTGCTGTCACCAGTTTAAGAATAGTGTGTTGCAGCTATTCTGTCAACTGACAAGAAGCTGATACTAGCATAAAAAAGAACGTATTTTAAGTCAGAGCCCACTTCTTTCACTTTGTGAAAACAAACTCTCTCAACAAGCAACTCATTCATAATACTGCAACAATTACAACAATCCGAAGAGCAGCACAATTTCTCTTTTATAAAAATAACCTTATATTAAAGAACACCTACACATAATTTACCTAATTTCCTCCTGCTCATTATTCATCGGGAAAAAAATTCAGTATAAATTGAACATTTTCTACTTATGCAACAAACCGTTCTGCTTTAAAACACTATTTCTCTGTGGTTCTTACCTGTTTGAGTACATCTAATATGAGCTCATTAAAGACCTCATTGATTGCCATGGACACGGTCTGTCTGTCCATTCCTTTACTAAACTGCCCACTTCCGATGAGGTCAATCAGCTCCCAAGCAGAAAGACCCTCTCGACTGGTGTTGAGAGCAATCTTGTAATGGTCAAACTGCTCTTGCTGCCAGCCTGCTCCCATTGCTTCGGTGATTTTTTTAAGTAAATATTCAATCTGCACAGAAATACAAAACAGAAATCAATCATTTTCAGCAGGCCTGGAAATCAAGTGTTTCAGAGCTGTAAAGTAAGCTTCTCCAGAGACTATCATTGCAGCAACATTCCTGCATTCACATCTAGGCCCCTAAACGTAGAGGGTTTAATTAACAAAGGTTTTAAGCTCCTGTCTCAGTTGATCTCTTTACTGCCAAGCCCATCCCACAGCTCCTCTCTTCATAGTAAAACCAAGAATTGAACCTGACAGCCTCATTTAATATTTCAGATTCCTACAGAACACATGGGACCTTCCCTGCAAAAGCTTCCAAACTGTGATGACTGAAGCATGAGAAAGCAAGAAGTTTCAGAAAGTATTTTTGTGAGACAAAAAGCAAACCAATTAGAAAAAAACCCAAGAAAATATGGCTATTTGGACAGAAAGAGAAATTAAAAACTACCAAGTATAATCATATACCTTAGTCTTCACCTGACCCCTTTTCTCTAGCTCTCAAGCACTCCATCCCTGGACACAATCTTGGCAGATGTATCCAGAGAAATACAAATTTTTCATGTCCACTTATTGGTTCAAAAATAAACTCTCCTTCAATCTTTTATCATTCTGTAAGCATTACCATACACAGGATAATAATATCAATTACACTAATCAAAACAAATACAAGAATGAAAAAGAGGGAAAGAAGGCTGGGTTTCTACTTTTGTCCGGGGTTTATTTTGGTTTTAAACTAATCCCTGTTCATTCACAGTATTTTCAGCTAAGCACACCTACAGCTTTGAGCACATGCAAAATGCTTTTAATGGCTCTTTAAACAAAATAACTGGTGAAGGCCTTTCTAGAAAGGCCTCTACACAACAGAGTAAAAGCCAAACTTCTAAGTTTCTATGACTTAGAATAGCAGGATACCAATTGCAGCCCTTAGCCCAGTTTTGAAGGCAGACCAAGCTAATGTGGGCACCTGCTATTTTGGGTGATGGCTCATCGCATTTCCTTGCCACCTCTGCAGGGAACCAGCCAAGGCAGACAGCAAACCCTTCCAAGGGGGAAGCCTGGGGACAGAGTGCCCAGTAATCCCACACCAGCCACCACAGGGACAGGGAAGCAGCAGCTCCCCAAGGGCTGGTCCTTCTCTCCAGCCACCACAAGGCCAGCACAGAACTGCTTCCCGGTGGGTTGGTACACAAAGCTGCAGGAAAAGGGCTCATCCTGGATCCTGGCTGCCCTGCCCCTTTGCAGGCATGAGGGATGAGACGGGGTGGGAAGTGCCACTGCCCAGTGGAGGTGGAGAGAAAAAGCAACATGATCCTTTCAGGTTATCTCTATGCACATGGAAAAACCATGGACTTGCTCAAGTGCTGCTTTTCTGACAGTCAGTCCTCCTGGACAGACTGCTCCACTTTCAGTTTATCTCTTTTAGCTGTGGTTTTGGAAACACTAGGTGACTCAGGACTCTGAATCCCATTATCATAAACGACTGAGGTGTACAGCATGAACATGCCTCATTGAAAACTGGTGAAACCAAATCATTTTCAGGACTTCAGTTTTCTAATCACCAATGTTGGTTTGACTCTCTGACTCAGCACTGCTTAAAAACACTATGTAATTTTATAGGTTGGACTTGATGATCTCAAAGGTCTTTTCCAACCTTGATAATTCTATGATTCTATGAATTTCTCCTGCAGTTAAGAAAAACCCTGGCTGAGAGCCAGAGGGTGTTTTGCCACAGAATACACTGACTTTCTGGCCACAGCTCAGAGTGGCCCTTTCAGCTGGTCTAATTTTGAGCACCCAGAAGTTTCTACCCAAGACATTTGGGAGTACAAAAAAATAAAGAAGTGTTTTTGTCCCTGCCACACATTTCACCACAAGGACTCCAAGGTTTTGATGAAGCATACATACTAATTTTGTGGCTGCTGCTTCTCTCTCTTGCAAATGGTACAGGCAAATCCCTCCCTTTCCATCATGTCTATGATCAGGAAACACACAAGTGCAGAGCAGAACTCACATCCAGCGAAGCAGTAAATTATCAAATTCACCATACAGACAGGTCGGGTTTTCTTACTATTTCAGCTCAATAACTGCTCTTGGTCTCACAGCCACTGCTCTTGCAGCACATGCTGATGCTACAACAAAATGGAGAAGCCACTGCAAGCTGCTGCACTGCCAGGAGGAAAGTTCCTGCTCTGCTGAAGGAGCGGGAAGGGTACATACCTTTGTACATACCTCCAAGGCCTGGCTGTCATACTCTCCTCATTAAGGTTGTCTCAGGACAAGACAGGCCAGCCAGGCACAGAATATGTTTCCAGGCTGGGTCCAGAAGCTCTAGAGAGGATTACTTTTCATTTCAGCTTCACTGAGTAAGACACTTAAGTATTTTTTAGCTCTTCATGCAGTTTTTATAAGCAAAGATATGGTATAACAGACTTCCCTGCAAAAGTGGCATTCAAATTCAAAACCTTTAAAATATGCTTTGTTGATTTTCACTCTCCAAAACCCTTAACTTAAGATACTAATTCAAGGCCTTTGAGCATCAGCTACCATAAATCCTCAGTATTCAGTTAAGGGCAGGAAGCAGCTTACTTCCTACTCCAGTCAAGTTTCATAGAAAAAAAAAAAAAAAAACCAACTCAAAAAAGCCTTCACACTGTGCAAGAACAGGAGCACTGCAAACCTTTTTTTTTTTTCCCCGAAAAAACTCCTAAAACCTGAATCTGATGAGCTGGAATGAGCTTTGGCATCAATGCAGGAGTAACTTTTTTCCTGCCATTCAGCTCATTCCCTCTGAGCAGCATCAGTTCTGAACTATGATCCTGGACTTTGGCTGGAAGGAAAGTAAAATAACCTGAGCTAAATTAGGTAGATAATCTACTTGCCAAAATGCTAGACAGTAATAAAATTTTTTTTAAAGTTCATAAAATTTAATGATTTCTTAACTTTAAAATGTATTGTTCCAAGATTTCACCACCTCTTATGCTGCTTGAGGCATGCAGCTCTCAAATTCCTTTGGTTAATTATCTCAAAGTACTAGGACTCACTTGTTGACAATGGAACACACACAGAAAAAAAAAAGCATATCTGAACAATTTTTTTCCAATTTTTGCTCAAGCCATATTAAAAAAAAACTGTATCAAACTACTGGTCTGGAAAGGAAGCAAGGCAAAACTCTTGGCTAGTACACATTACCATATAATACACTAAAAATAAGGCAACGCATCCTTTCCTTTAATGTCATTTGTACACATTTTACCTTATTTTGATTCACAGAACAAACATTTAAGTCTGCTAAACCTCCACCTACAAGTCACTAACATGACCACAAATACACTATAGTCCCATTAAAGTATATAAAAGATCTCATTGTTTTAAAATACATTAACACTTCTTAACTGAAAAGATTACCTGTGCATCTTACAATTCAATTTCTAACATAAAAAAATCCCCCACCACCTAAGCTTCAAGCTCTCTCTTGCATTCCATTAAGTACATGGCTAACTTAAGTCTCCAGAAGTTTATTTAACATATCTGCTCAACAGCTGCAGTGATTGTTGGGGTGCACTGTGAATACAGAAGTGGGAGGCAAATATAAAAAAGTATGTTGCATCAGTGAGAAAGCAAATAGAGGCCATTCATTATGTGCTCAAATGAGGAACCTCTGCAGGCAAATGACACTTCCCCTCCTTCACAGACACACAGCAAATAACTGACAAATTAAGTCTCTTGCCTCAAATATAATCTACTTTTGTGGTTAAAAAGTAGTGTTAAAAAGCAAAAGTGAAGCAACGTTTGCTGTTATTCTGACTAGACCTTACTTTCAGACACAGGTGTAAAAATACATGGGAGTTGCTAACAGGACATACAACAGGATGGACCAGTTGCTCCACAGTATGAAAAACAACTTCCATCTTAAATCCACAGAAACCTTTCAGCCAGAACTTTGCCAAAGAAAGCAAAACTAATATAAAGAAAAAAGCTCTAGCATAAGCTATGCAGCCCGTTTGGTATCTTCTTTCAGAAGGCCCTTCCTTCTTTTCTCCATGTTTCAGTACCTATTTGCTTTCCAGGAATTGTCTGCCATGTATTCCTGGCACTACCCTCCATGGGGAATGAAGTATAGATGTTTCACATATTTTTCTGGTATGCAAGTGGGTCTCTCAGAAGAAGAAAAATAAGGCCAAGGAGGCCCTCGTGCCCAGCAGAGCACAGCAGACAAGGCTATTCTGGTTCATAGTATTCAAATAATGTTTGTGATATTAACAGAGCAGATGTCAAGAAGTCTACTCGCATTGTAAAAAATTCTGTGGAAGCATATGCTACTGGGAAAGACACATGAAAGCAATCATATCCCCTTTCACAGTCATCATCAACCCCTTTTTTCATCCCATCAGAACAGCATTTACATTTAAGTCAAATACTTGTTTCTTCCTTTCCACCAGCAAAACCATGTTCATTACCCAGTATAAGTCACTACCTTCTTTCTTTTATTCAAAATTAAATCAGCATTAAGTAGTATAGTAAAGGTCAACTCAAAAAACAACCTGTGGCATAAACTGAAAACTGTTTTATTTTCTGCAGCAATCCAGGAAAAGGGTAATGAAAGGGAAAGAACTGATGCAAGTCATAAGTCACTAAATATCTTTCTAACCATCATCAACTTGTAGAGATCATGGTCAATTAAAACCCCACATAAGCAGCTTTCATTCTTTTTGTATCAGTTTTGATGTTATTTCTGAAGGGCCAAGGGTCAATTCCCAGTGTTTCATTCCTATTTCAGTTTTTGATACTAGAATGCAGAACAAGGAAGCAAACACAGTAATAAAAAAAACTTTTCTGCAAGAAATGCCTCCAGAAGAATCACTACCTTCAGGCTTTCACCTCCTCAGGCTAAAAACCATCACCTCCTTTTGAAATGCACAAGAAGCCACACAAGGTTTGGTGCTCTTAGGAGGATTAGAAATGCCATGTGTTAATGCAGCTGAAGGTTGAGCAAAGTGAAAAAGGACTGTAACGATCTTTCCTTATGAAGCCAGGCTTAAAAAGCAAAGATAGCAAATACATTTGGTTTATCTAAAACAAGTGATGTGAACACCAGATTACAACACAGAGTACGCAGCTTGCAGTTCACATATCTGTGAGTTTCACCATGAAGGATGGTCCAGAAACACAACCACACACCTCAGCTTCCAGGAGATAAAGCATTCCTAAAGCTGCAGGCACACATTCAGAAATAAGAAAGTGTTTGGAAACCTTTTTATAGAAAAAGAAAACGTCTGGTTAAACAATACCAAGACCCACAAAAGAGTCTGTAACAACCAAGAGGGAAGTTGTAAGGAAAGCTCATGGAAAATAGAGTGCTTCTCCTCTTATGGCTTCAGTTCTCTCCACCTTAATTTTATCCTTCTCATAGAAGAGGTAGTGCCTGCAAAAGCTGAAGGAAACACACACTTGTATGTCTGGTCTCAGATAATCCAATGGAAAAAAGACTGGCTGCAGGGAGGGCAAGGATTTCCCACCTGGCCCCCTGCTTTCTGGGAATGTTAGAGGGGTAACTGCTTGGTAAAGCTTTGCCTACTGCACCAGCAGGGAGTTCTGTTAACCAGCAATTGTATCAATCCTGAAAACTGTCCATCAGGACTAATTTTATCTATGAGAAACAAACTACAGCATTGTTTTCCTCCAATTCACCTGTGTCTTCTTGAAATACCACACTTACCAAGTTCACAGGAGTGTTTCACTCTGTGCATCCCAAGGCCTCTCACTTGAAAGGGGAGGGAACTTTCAGATTTGGTACCATTTGCTTGGCACACGAGCACGTTTGCAAAACAGACATTCGTGGACATTCATCCTTTCCAACTTTCCTAGGTGCTGCCACCAGTAGCCAGCACAAGCAACACTGGAGCTCAAGGCCATTACCAGCTGAACCCAGTGCCCCACAGAGCCACCAGCTCTTGTCTCTGTTACCTGGCTTCTCCTCATAACAGAGAGGGATCCTCTCAACCTTGAAGTTCCATTTCAAAACTGCACACCCCATGCTGGATTTACTAACCTTATTTCCCTCAGTACAGGGCTGAATCCCTCCTTCCAGGGCAGGTGAGGAGCACAGGCCAGTCATTGCCTCTGGCTTTTGGCCTGGACTCTGCTAAACAAGCAACTTCTGGCTCTTGTGTCACCTCTCCACTGCTTTCAAATTCTCTCTAGGTAACTCCCTTCCTCACTTTGCTCTTTCTAAAGCTTTTCTCAGCCTGCATCTCTGAAACCCTTCCAAGGTAGCCTGTTTTCCCTTCTCTAGTTGAGCCACAGTCCATTCCCAATTTACTGCCCATTCAACAACTGGGCAGGGAATCCAGACTACACTTTGCAGATGGGGTGACAGCCCCACCACAATCAGCTGTCTAATATGAAATATGCACAGCAGCACTAGTGCAAAAGCACAAGAATGGGCAAGAGGGAAGGACAGCAGCTTCAGTACTTAAGTCAGCACATGCAAAAGGTGAAACTGCACTCAAACTGGAGAGTTTTCCAGATATGAGGTATGAAATGACTGCAGAAATCACTAATCTTATTTTAAAAATTAAAAGAAAAAGGAGGAAATTCAGACTCCCAAGCACGTCTCAAAGAGCAGTTCCTCCAAGGAGGAAGAAAAGGCATCCTCACAGCCACATGGAGTTGTGTTAATACATTCACTGGAGATCTAAGTCTTGCCATCCATAAGACAGAATGCAAAAATCTTCAAGGTATCACCCTTCCAACATGAAAGTATGCAGTAAGTTTCTCAGTTACCTATAAAGTGGGGGGAAAAAAGTTCCCAAAAGCCAACAAGGTGGAAGGCAGGGAAGAGGGGACACAGCTGGATCCCACACAAAGGACTCCAAGCCAGAAACTGCAGTAAATTGTGTGTTGCAAAATTCTCAGTCAATGATAAGAACAACAGGCAGTGAAGGAAAGCCTGCTCCCTGGGTGGGAAGCAGAGGTTTACATTGCTCTCAGCAAAACATCAATATCACAGGACAGCCACGCTTCCATCATCCTTCTCTCTTTTCACTTTGCAAAAATCCCCTCATTTTACACATGACTTGCAAGCCGTTTTCTAAAAAAGGCAGGTATAAAAGGTCACACAGAGAAAGAGAAGAACTGACTGAAACTGAGACTTTGCACCTCTACTTCTGGAATTCTGTGTAAGGAGTAAATGAGAAAATGAGGAATTTTCCAGAAGTACAGAGAACCCGATGGAGGATCAACACAAACCAAAAGGAGTGCATTCAAGAGACAGCATTCCTCCAGAGGCTGATTGCATTACCTGTGTGGTCTGAGGCAGAAGGTGGAGTGAATACAGGCATTGTATATGATAAGAACAGAGCAGCCTTTCTTTGTCAATCAGGCTCCCTAAGCTTCCTTTAAACAGATTGCACAATTTAAATCTTGCTCTAATCAAGGAGAAGCAGACACGGATCCACGCTAAGAATTTTAAAAATAACCCACGTGGAAGAGCTACACAGGTTAACTCTGGACAGAAGGGATGGAAAGGAAGGCAAACAACACCAGACAGGAAATCTGGAAAACCTCGGCTCAGAGCCAGCTCTGCAGCCCATCTGCCAATACACAGACACATTGCCATTACCTGCCATCAGCTACAGAAGGCATCTGGGGCTTGCTTGTGGAGGGGGAACAAGGAGCAACACCCAGAGCTGGAAGGTCTGAAGCTTTTAACCCTGCCAATAATTTAGGAGATGTGAAATGTCTGCCTACAGATAAGGCAGGGAACATACTGACAAACCAGAGACATGGATTTGGGTCCCATTTAGACATTCATTAGTGGCTCTGGCCTTCTACCAGAGCCATATCTGGCAACACTAAGAAAGGAGATGTCTTAGCTTTTAGAACCATGATCCCTGTCTCCCTGAACCAATAGAAAAACCAGGAAAGCAAGCAAGAAGACTGTTCCATTTTTCATGGGAATACAGATAGGGCCCTGGCATGGGCCAGTCTGGAAAAAACAGAAATGCTGTACAGAGTGAAAGTCTCCTGCTAAGAAGTGGGTGAGAAAGCAAAACTGAGCAGTTTATTTTGATGGGGAGTTATCTGTACGTTATGATTTGGCAAAACACGTTGGAGTCCAACAGTTACTTTGTTAGTGGCACGTTAATCAGACTGCTTTGCTCTCTGGCTGTTCAACAATTTGCAAATATTACTTATTCAGTATTCCACTGCTGAACTGCAAACCCCTGGGATGGTTTTGTACATGGTTTTGCAAAGGATTATTTATGCCTACAGTTCTGATCTTTCTGCTTCTTTCCCCACCCTTCCTGGAGGGGAGAATAGTGTAGATACCGAAATCTTGCTTTAGGGTTAAAATACCTACCTGAGCACTGCCAATACTTGTCCATGAACTTAAAGTACAAAGAGATCTCTCTGGTATTATTCCTCCAGCCATTTCAAGCAAAAATGTTCAGGTGATGGCTGGTTTTGATCAGAAATAGACACCACCAGAAAAGTCTGTATGTCTCCTTTTCATCAGGAGGGTGACATGAGACTGAAAACTCATCTTGCAAGTCACAGTAATACAGAGCAAAGAGGACTTTTTTTTTTGTCAAAAATCACACCAATGTACTGGCTGTGCAGAATTTTATGTGATTAAAGATCACATAAATCCATGCATTACATGAGTGAAGCAAGAACATCATCAGCTCCAAGTGCTGACACGGGAGTCTGTATTCCCAACACCAGTCAGTCCTCACAAAAAGCAAAATAAGTTATTTTCTGGGAGCAAGCAGCATGTCCCATTTAGTCTAAATTTAGTTTAAATGACATACATAGAGCTATCAATATCTAAAGTATCCTGTGGAAATCCCCATATATGCACCCTGGAAGACAGAGAAATGCACTCAAGGCCTTACGTTATTAAAAGAGTAGAATAAAAGTCTTACATTAAACAGTATTTTCTCTTAAATCTCTAGAGAACAGCAAACTAACATAGTTCAACTGGTAATTAAGCAAACTAGTTTTTGTTTCTTACCTCCTCAGGTACAATGATTAAAGGGTATTTGTCTTCTGATAAGAAGTTAAAAATAACCCACACTTTAAAAGCATCTTCATCGCTAATCAGCAAAGGACTTTTAGAGAGGTTCTTTTTAGCACAGAGAGTCCAGCACATCCTGTTGAATTCAACTTTGTCAAAGTTTCCTTGAACCTAAAAAAAAGAAATTGAACAACAACAAAAATTGATATGCAGGAGTGGCACAATAGCAGACAAAGTTTAACAGGCTACACCATACAAAAAGCAGCAAGAAAATTCTACTTTGCAAGAAACATCAAGGCCCAAAAGGAGCATTGTAGCAGCATAGTCTGACTTCCTGCACAGGGTCAAATACAGAACTTCTCCCAGCAAAACTGACATCCAACCTCCAATTCCTAGTCAAGTTAATAACACCCTGACTTCATGGGAAGGAGGCTACAACGCACATTAGCTTTAGCTTCCAAACCATCTTCAGAACTGCCTTAGTTCCAACTGCCCTTCTGAGTTACTGAAATTGCATACAGCAAATGTGCAAACCAGCACAGCCAAAACTACATGTGGATATACTAAAAGCATATAATGGAACAACAGCTGGGAAAGATCTTTAGTATGTTTTCTACTTCACGTTATTCAAACATAACTCTTGTAGGATATTCGTAAATATAGAATCATTTTTTCTTGATTGCTAATCCACTTAAAACCTCCTCTTTTTCTCAGACTTACAAATCTTCACCTCATTGATAAAAAAATTCTTCGTTTTTGTTATCCTTTATCATACCTAGCAACTGCACATACTGATCTGTGAATTTTTTACATATGCAAGAGCTTTAATTTCCTCTATTTTCCTTTTAAACCCTCATTTATGTTATATATGAAATCTATTTATCAGCTCCCTACAGCTTAGCAATGCTATTTCTTTGCCACCATGTAACTGATAATGTTTTGCACTGTAATGGAAGCCCCTTTGAGATTCTGGAAAGCGTGTTTAAGAAATAGGTTCTTGTACCTCTTGTGCTAATGACAGCAGTAATGGACAGTGGTATTTTCTTATGATAGGCCAAACCATGCACCTTAGATGCTTCAAGAACACCAATGCCAACTGTATGATTTCCCATCCACTTGGGTAAGGGGTCAGATATAGTGCAGGGTGAGCCACAGCAGCCAAGTCAAAGACAGACTAAGGGAGTTGATGAACTGATATGGGTGGAGGGAAAATGAGAAAAAAATAAAGACAAAAGTAAACTAGAAACCAACCCTATGCCAAGAAGCAATTTACAGTACAGTTTCCAGGCATAAAAGCGAGACTATGAAAGAAAACCATGGACTTTGCGTGCTTGCAGAGCAGGCCACCAATATGAATGGTGATGCAAAAGGCTGGGGATGAGTTACAGCTGTCCTTGGCAGAAGATGGAAGTTGCAGGAGCCATGGCTACTACAGCCACACGCTCAGTGTCATCCATCATGTTCACACAAGAATCACAGAATCATAGAGTGGTTTGGGTTGGAAGGGACTTTAAAGATCATCTAGTTCCAACTCCCCTGTCATAGGAGAGGACCAGGCTACTCAGAGCCCCATCTTGAACACTTCCAGGGATAGAGCATCCACATATTCCCTGGGGAACCTGTTCTAGTGCCTCACCACCCTCATAGTAAAGATTTTTTTCCTAATATCTAATCTAAACCAACTCTCTTTCAGTTTGAACCCATTCCCTTGTCCTGTCACTACACGCCCTTGTAAATAGTCTTGTCCCATCTTTCCTCTGAGTTCCCTTCAGGTACTGGAAGACTGCAATTAGATCTCCCTGAAGCCTTCTCTTTTCTAGGCTGAACAATCCCAATTCTCAGCCTTACAGCAGAGGTGCAAGAAACACGGGTCTGAAATGAAACACCAACTAAGCAAACAAACACCCTCTGGAAGAAGGGCTAGAAGCCAGGTTTTCCTTCTCCTTCCTTATATTTGCCAGCGCTTCATCCCTTGCCTACTCCTGTCTGTGCTTTTTTGGTCTGCTGTCCCCACACTGCCCAATGAAGCCTGACTTCTTTTCTAAAACAGCTTCTCCCACCCAGATGATTAGCAGTTCCACCTTGGAAATATTCTAGTGGTTACACTTCTCCCGAGGAAGATGCCAACAGGGTGGTAAAACCTCCTTTCCTACAGCCACCACCTGGCAAGTGCTCTAAGCACTGTAAATAAGGGGGGATGCCCTGTGAGCAGCTCGTGTTTTAAGGCACTGCAGCAATCAGTGACCACAGGGAGATGGGTGGAGAAAGGCACAAGCCTTGGCTGGGGTAAAGGCAAGTGCAAGGTTTCTGGTAGCACGGCAAAGTCGGATTGCATGAGCCTCAGATCTTGTGTCAGAGCCCAGGTCACCTCTCACTGCCACTGTTATACCACAGGACTATGCAGCAGCCAAGGAGGGGTTTTCAGAACCATTTTGCCACAAGGGCAATAGGTCCTACTGTGCCAGTGGTCCCACTTTAGACATATCGGTCCTTTTTTCAGAATCCAGACTTGATTCTGAAATGTACTTTGTGGAGCCCACGTGTCATCCAGAGCAGAGACTTTGTTTAGGAATTATTCGGGAACAATAATTACATCAGCACACAAGTCCTGGCTTTTCAAAAATGTAACAAGCATTGGTAGTGTGAGGAGCACTCACAAAGTTGCCTGGAAGACGAGATGACCGGAGGTTTACAATTATGTCTTTCTTTGTCTCCCCCCATTATGACTCTTACTTGCAAAAAATGAGGCCTCCCATAAAATATCACCATTGCCATCATTGAAAAGGAAACATTTTCAACTGGTATTTAAAGGCATACATTGAAAATACCAGAACATGCTAAAACATGGCTATGAAACCAAGTAAAACAAATTATGAAGAGATTATATTGACAAATGACAGCTCCCTCCTGAAAAGGACACTCACGGAAAAAGATATATTTTGTTTCAGTTGCTAGAAAATCCTAAATACATCCATCTGCTAAGTAACAAGCTGCATAATACTGGAAATCATCAATTAGGCAATACTGAAATTTCCTATGTGGATAAAGGAAACTAGTTGCAACCAATTTACTTCATTTAACTACCTCGTCTTTCTTGAAAATTATGTCTTTCTTGGTTCTGTATAAAGAGGCTTTATTGCAGGGTAGCAAAGGGTAAGCCAGCACCAAAAAACATAAAAAGCTACAACTGCATTTAAGAGTACAACAGAAGTTATTTCCAAAGGTTACAAAGTCCTTTCGATAAAATTGTATACCACAGTTACGTAGTTTTAAAAGAAATATAAAAATTCATTCTTTAAATAACGTTAAGAATGTCTTAAAGCAAAATATCTTGAGACCAAAAAAACCCTCTTGAGCAGGTGGCTCTTGCTCAAATCAATTAATTCAGCACAAAACATATAACTGGAAATTGAGAGAACATCTTCTGTACTTGGGGTATTAAAGATCACTCCTTCTTTAGTAGCTCTGCTTACTAGCATAGACTAATAGCATTTTTTTCTACAATCATCCCATTAGAAGAACAGATTATGCCTTGGAAAAAATAAAGAAAGAAGGAGTTTCTTGTTCGCTTTTTTTGCTTGTTTGTTTTAAACAAAGGAGACCAACTACGAAACAGTGACTTCATCCCACTGCATGTTGTCTTTTGGCATAGATGTAAAGTCATCTCTAAAAGAAGAGATGTCACAGTCAAGATTTTTCCCATCCAAAAAAACCCCCCCTTCTATCAAAATAGCTCCACTATTTCTTAATAGCACATATCTGAACTGTTTACAAGCATTTAGTCAAGATTAAATAACAAGAAGTTACAGTTAATTTAATCCTGTCCCTTAACATTTCCATCTTTTAAGAATAACTAATGGTATGGGTATATCAGGCAATCATTGTAGACCAGATCAGTGTATAAATAAAACAACACAAGAAACTACACGGGGTCATGCTCTTTCCTTCCATGAGAAAGCAAGGTGGCTTGTTCTTTGTTCATACCATGGGGTAAAGAAAGTGCCCCAGAGTAGCTAAACACTGCAAATTCACACCTACTTGCTTATATAGCCAGGTCTGTCATTTCCGGATTGAAGCGTTATTTAAATGCAATTGCTCCTTATTTCCACAACTATTTTTCCTGTAAACACCCTTTAACAATAAAGCACTTCTGTATTTGAAAAAGCCTTCCATCTCTCTTTTTTTTTTAACTTATTTGCTACTGCTTACAAATAGTAGTAACCAACTATGGTTCAGCCTCTCTGACTGTAATCCTTTGGTGAAAATAAATTAAGGCCTCTTTTTTTCCTCCAAAATCTTCACACAAACTGCTTGCTCTCCACGGAACCTCAGAGGAGCTCAAACAGCCAACACGAAGCAGAAATGAGATCACAACTTCTTAGGCACACAGCAAGATTCTTCAGCATCAAACAACCAAGACATTAATTGGGTACCTTTATGTGTATTAATGGCCAACAACTAACACGCATCAAACGGGACACTCATCCTCTCTGGGTACTAAAGAAACACAGACTAGAGAGGCAGAGGAGCTGATAAGTCTTAGCCAGATATAAGATGCTTCTACTGCTTCCAAGCTGCCAGACTGCATTATATATATCACATTTTCCACCAGTATTAAATGCAGAAGAAAGGAGTGAAAATCAGCAAACTGGGCTAAGGAGTTTGTATCATCTGCAATTGCTGCATTGGACTTTTCAGCAGTATGTCAGTTCAGGGCTTTTTAACTCTATAAAACAAAGCACAGTATCTCTGCAGCCACAACATCAGAGTTTGAGGGTTCCTGGGGCTGACCCCAAGTGTACAAGAAATCAGTGGTATTGAAGCTGATGTTGCACCATCATGTGCTGCTTTTTACTGTCCAGAGCAGTATCTCAACATTAGATGTCAGAAAAAAAAGCAGGAGGATAGTTGTTTGGCTTTTTTGAACTTCCAAACCCAGTGACTACCTACCTCAGAACACGAAGGAGATTAGAGTAGGGGAAACCCTGCTGTATTCCCAGAGTTTCCCCCAAAACAAAACAGAAAACTGGAGAGTGCTCAGACATGAAAGGCAAGAACTTGCAAGACGAAACTTCACAACACTCCCTAATGTCATCACCCACTGTAACTATCTGAAAGGATCTATTTATTAAAATACCTTGTGAAGAACACTGAGGATGTTTTTGCCCTTTCTGTTTGCAGAAGAGTCTATGACAGTATTCTGTCACAGTCGTAGTATAAAGTGGGACAATCTATAGCTCAAGGCACATTCAGATAAATTCGAGCTGAGGTGCTCTATTAATACGAACACAGTTCTGCATGAACACAGCTTAGACAACAGCCAGATGTAACAGGAAATAGAAACCAAGGGGAAAAGAAAGAAGTAGAGAACAGTGCACCCGTCCATTTTTAGGCACAGGCTCTCCAGAGTACCCACCCCACAACCACCCCCCCACACACACACACTCGCCACCAGTGTCTTCACACCAGCACACTTCCTGCACACACCAGTGTACTGCAAAGACACTCTGATAACAAAAAACTGATAAAAGGAAAAACAGAACATAAGAATGCAAAACTCACCTTTTCCAAGATGAATTTGTTCAGGTAAGGCATGTAACCCTGATTGGAAACTGGCCCTTCATCATCGTCCCTGAAGTGCTCTTCCAAGGCCACTGGATCGTGGGGAACATTTAACACCGTGCACAAGTTGTGAGAAAGGACCTAAGGACAGAAGAGAAACCAGTGACACTGCTGTCGGCCTTAACCAGGGTGTGTTTCCTCCACAGCAGACCTGTGATTCCAAAACCATGGGCAAAGTGACACTTTGATGTCAACACAAGTTCTGCCCCAGACATTTATGTCAAAAAACAAAACATAACTAAAAGAATGAGCTCAAGTGTCTTCAGACAGTTTGATGTTTCCAGAAGCAAGGTGAGCACAGAGAGGTCCAGTCCTACAGCACTGCGAAGGCAGCTGCAGAAGCTCCCCTTTGTACACATATACTCATGTGGCTGAAAACCAGGAGAGGCAGCAGAAACACTGGACTATCATTGAGTGAAATCAGGTATCTATGGAAAACAACCACAAACACCTAGCCTTTGAAATTATAAATATTTCTATCTAGTGCAAGCGAGTACCAAAGGAAACAATTCAATAGGTACCTTTAGTTTACAACAAAATGACCACTCAGATTAAATAAGTACAGATTTCTCTCATCTGCTTTTGAGTTGCTTCTCAACGTTCACCCCAAGCCAGCAAAGGAAAGCTAATTTTATGGAAAGGGGAAGGATTTAGGCATGCTTCTCAAATTTTTACTTTAAAAAGGTATTTGCATGAATTAGGTTAAGAGCCTAACAGCCACTACTACTCACTGCTGTTCTTGAGAAATGACCTTCAAGAAGAAACTACACACTTGACTAATTTTAAGGAAGTACTAAGTTACTAAAAACTAACTGGTAGCCGATGCATCTCAACTACTTTAACTTGAGCTGAGCTTTGCATGCACAAACCAACAACTTGGTACCAACAGGAAGGCAGCAGCAATTCCTGTGCCACTGGCACTTTCCCCCAAAAAAAGGCAAAGCACCATCCCTTTTGTTGTTCACACTGTCTGGATTCAGGTCAGTCCTGTAACACACTGCCCACGACACCTTAAGCACCTTGCCATTGGGGAGCCCTCTCCTTTGGCATGATGCAGAGTTGAGCCTCTGAAAACCATGGGCTGCATACATGAACTAGGTTAAGGGTTTAACTTCACGTGCCCTGGAATGGTCTGCATGATAAAAAAGTAACAAAGGCAAAAAAATACAGGTAAAACAAACTTTAGCAGAAGTAAAACAGATCACATCTTTTGAAAAGGCGTCCTGCTGGTGATACTGTTTTTTTTTTAATCAACAACTACATAGAACAGACTGAAACTGAACTTTGGCATATGTTTCAGTTTTTCATAAAATTAATTAATTAATTGAAACAGAAAGCAGCAAAAAAATGTACAGAAAATTTATAAGCATTTCTATTTAAGTGATTACACATAAAGTGGTCAAGACGGAGTCAGCTGCAAAACGAGAAGCGAAAGTCTGAAGTTGTCAAAGCCTAGGAAATCAAACCAATGCTACACCCTTAAAATGTCTGGGCTTTCCCCCACCTACCCCCCAAAAAAGTATAGTACATTTACTTTTCTTATGTATGATAAGGTAACATGCAGAATCTAAGTGTTAGCAGAAAATTCTACAAGGATAGCCTAAGATGCATGTTCCGTTCAGAGGACAATTCCTCTCTACATACCTTCAAAGTTAAACTTCCCTTCAGAAAAGCAGACTTTTTCATGAGAAACACATATTTTCAGTGATGTATGCTAGCACTAAGGCATTGGAGCTAATGAGGTGTAAAAGTTTAAAAACACTCAAATAAAAGCATCAGCCACAGCACAATACATGCTGTATGTTAGAAAGCAGCAAAATAGTATTTAAGTTACCACATTTCACACTACCCTCCATCAACAGTGTATTTCCCTTCAATCTATCCCTGTCTTTAACCACCATATCCAATCAAGTATTTGAATCCACGTGATTTATATATGGGGTTGGGGGAACATACTATCATGTGTGTTTCCCTTTCTATTTAAGGGTTCTGTTGTTATTTATAGTAGCCTGAGGGATTCTTGAATTTCTGAGAGATAGAGATGATCATCATTTTCCAACCACACTGTAGTTGTTCATATTATAACTAAAAAACCACTCAACTAATAAAAATATTCTAAAAGCATAACTCATTTAAGCCTCCTGCCAAAGTAAATTAAAAGTCCAAAAAAAATACTTTCTTATCACGTCCTTTCTGCATATTTCTCTTCTCCTTTTTTCAACCTGTTCTTGGTCTGTAGAAACCTAGGTGGTTTCCACATCAAGCAACCAATTGACCAGGAAAGAATTCCATTTTCCATCATTTTCTAAGATCTGCCTTATCTCTGTGATCTCTCCTATGCCCAGTGCTCCCTTTTCATAACTCAGGAAATTCCTCAGTGCCTGCCAAAGCCTGCCATTCTCTAACATGGCCAAGCGCCAGCTGAATTCTTCAGTTGCAGGGTAAGCCTGAAAAATTCTGCACTGAGGTCTCATTTTGGGTTGGTTTTTTTGGTGTTGTTGTACTCTCAAAACACATTATCTGGACCATAACATACTCTATTTTAATGAACATAAAAAAACCCCAAACCAAACAACTAGCTGAGCACTACGTTAATTGGGGTACAAAAAAGCACCTTGTCTTGCAAAAACTCCATCAACCATGAGGAAGTTTTGCACCAGAGAGGATTATTCCCCCTGTGCCCACAGGGTTGCTAGGCAGCTTTTTCTTTCCACACTTATTATGCTCTGGATGCCACGTTTAACAATCTACCTTCATGCCAGAGCCAACTCCTACCCTAACCCAGAGACTCATCTCTGTGCTGCAGCACACTGGGGTCCCCAAACTGGAGTCCACGACACAGCACAAGCAGACTGCACTGGGTTCATGACCAGTGCACTCCAGGTCCAGTTCCCTCATTTTCAACAAAAAGTTTTGCAACAAAGATGTCTCATCTTTCCCTGGGAACACCAAAGGTGTTCTGCTCTAAATAGAAATATCCAGAAAAAACACAGAAGCTGAACACCAAAGGTCATCACAACCTTTGGATTTACTTTATTTATGGCCCATTTCATGTGCTTTACCTTCAGCTCTACTCCGCCACAGCTCCTCCCTCCCCTCTGAGCCACCATTTTCCAAAACTTTAGCACATGTTGAATTGTTACCACCTGAGCAGTTCCATTTAACCACGTCCATAAAAGTTATCTGCATTTCTACAGGTAAAAGGAAGATCTGCTGAACTACTTATTGCTCAGCAACAAAAATTTGGCCTAGATGACAGAAGGAGCATTACCAGGGCAGACTAATCCTGCAGTGGCTATTGTCAGCTTCTTTGGTAGTTTTTTCTTTTCCATCTTTCAGGGGGGTCTTCTCCCTCCCTCGTCTCTATTTCAGATTTTAAAATGTTGGCATCACAGATCCCGACAGCTCCATTCAGAGGCTTTGTGTGAATTCATTCCAAGACATTCTTGGCTCATCTCTGCCTGACATCCATGTCAGCAGCTAGCCAGGCAAAATAAGGCTACTCACAAGAACTTTCCCTTTTCCTTTTATGACCAGTGTGAAAGCAGCATCGTATATGCCCCTCGTCACAAGCACATGGTACAACACAAGCACACAATATCCTGCATCACTGCATCTTCAAGTTTCAGCTTCCTTATGCACTCAGGTAGCAGACACCCCATTCAGAGTCTCATTATTTAACATCAGGGTTAGTGCAGCAACCTCTTTCTCAGCTGCAGGAGTGTATTCCAGCCCAGCCTCCACCACCTCAGGCTCACGGCTAGTGCTCTTCACCCACACCACCTCTCCGTTCCTTCATTTGCTCCCTTCGCCCCTGGGTACTTACAGACTCCTTGTCACTGTTTTCCAGAGCTTACCCTTTCTCCTGCCTTCATTACCAGCATGACCTCTTTGGCCCCCAGTCACATACTGGTGTCAGTCTGCATCTGTCCAGTTGCCAAGGGAATTGTCTTTCTGTAATGTGGCTCCCAGCTTTAGGAAGAGCTCCTTATAAACACACCCCACCTACTGCACCTTTCTTCTACATCTTCCCTGAAACCAGCTGACACACAGAATGACAGAATCAACTAGGTTGGAAAAGACCTCTGAGATCATTGAGCCCAACCTATGACCGGATACCACCACGTCAACCAGACCACGGCACTAGAGTGCCACAACCCGTGTTTCCTTAAACACCTCCAGATACAGTGATTCCACCACCTCCCTGGGCAGCCCACTCTAATGTCTAATCATCCTTTCCTCCTAATGTCCAACCTAAATCTCCCCTGGTGCAGCTTGAGGCTGTGTCCTCTCATCCTGTTGCTGGTTCCCTGGGAGAAGAGATCGACTCCCACCTCCTGGGGGCTACAGACCTTTTTTCAGGCAGTTGCAGAGAGCAATAAGGTTTTCCCCAAGTCTCCTCTTCTCCAGGCTAAATATCCCCAGCTCCCTCAGCTGCTTCTCACAGGACTTGTGCTCCAGACCTTTCACCATGTTTGCTGCCCTTCTATGGACACGCTCCAGCACCTCAGTGTCCTTCCTGAATTGCGTGTCTCAGAACTGGACAGAGTACTTGAGGTGTGGCCTCACCAGTGCCAAGTACAGAGGAAGAATCACATCCCCAGTCCTGCTGGCCACCCTACTTCTGATACAAGCCAGGATACCACTGGCCTTCTTGGCCCTCCTGGGCACACTGCTGGCTCAAAGACAAAGGTTAAACAGGCTGCTGATCCCTTGGGAGATGCTCCTTTTAAGCACAGTGTCATGGCCTCGTCATTTTCTAATGCCCCATTTTGGTCTACAAGCTGCTTTGGTTTGCCAGCTCTTGTGGAAGAGGAGCATCCCTCCCCTCACACCCCATGGACATGATTCCTCGTGGCTACTCTGACACAAAGGCTTCTGAGCCCCGTTAACAGCACGAGAGTAGGACTCTCTCACAGTGAGTCACAGTGACTAATTTCCTACCACCCCTCACTGCCACACAAAGCCAATTGTCTGGCCGGGGTCCTGCCCACTCGTCACAGGCTCTCACCCCTGCCACTGCCTTGCTACATTGTTCAAGGTCTTCCTCTCAGTTCTGACCACCCCTCTTGCCCCTGATTACAACATTCTTCCTCTTCCCACTGGCCACTGACTTCACATTTAGTAAAGACAAGGCAAAACAAAAATAAGAGGTATAATAATCCTATAAACATCCCAGATATGAGAAAAGACCAGTTTAAATTTTCTAAGCCTAAAAATAACTTGGGCCACTCACCTGTCATGGGCCCGAACGAGACAGTATTTTCACAAGTGGCTCACCATCCACGTCCTGCAGATATCATGATGGGAATCCAAGACCTCAAGACTTAGAAAATCCACCCCGATGTAGCACATAAAACAAGAACAGCCAAATAAACTCACCACCTAAGCAGACAAAAGCCACAAAGCAACACATGGAAGAGCTTCCAGAGAGTGTAAAATCTACCTGTTGAGTATTCTTTCCAAGATCCAAGCAGATTTGCTGGCTGTTAAGTGTAACTATATTTAAAACCACAGTGTCACAAGATCCACATGAAAAGCCAATTAACGTTGGCATATTACAGAAACTTTTAAAAGGAGTCAATTTTAAAGTTGTAGATTGCAAGAAAGATGAAATTGGATGTAAACATAGGAAGTATCTGTATGTAGCTCATGCTCAAACCACAGCAGCAGCTGTAGCTGCATACACAGAACTCACGCTTGAGCCTTGCTGTATAAGTGCTTGAATGCGCCAACACACACCGAGAAAACATGGATGAGAAAAAAGTGATTGTGTCCAGCTTTAAAGCTGTAATTTAAAAACAGAATACACAAATGGTTCTCCTGATGTAGAGAAAAACAAAAGATACAAATGGATAAGACATCTCATGAAAACCTTGCTATTCCAAGCAAGTCTTAGTTTTTCCTCCAAGCCTTTGCTTTTTCTCCGGACTATAAAACAGACCCAATTGACTCACCTCTATGCCTTTGCTCTACATGTATTAAAAATAAATATGTGATGCAAATTCTTCACAGTAAGGCCTCAGCTGCACAACACACACACACATTTATTTTTCTCATAGTATTTAAAGAAAATTATTTTTATGGAAGGCTCAAAAGTAACTTGATGCAGAGTAACTAGAAATCACTGTCTTTAACAACTGAATGTGTTATACTTAGGAACTTCTGTGCAACATGATGGCAACACGTTATACTGGATTACACAAACCAAAGATCCATTGCCAGTAAGTTTTCCTATTGAGAAGGGAACAGTTCAGCAGGTTACAACGCTGCCATTCTCAGATAACAAATATGATTTAATAATTTTTTTAAAAACAAGGAGTTCCACTAAATTATTAAACATATTTTTCTAATGTCACAGATCTCTACTGAGCTCTTCATCTCCAAGCATGACCTCTCCTTTTTATAGGCGAGCTATATCTTCCTTGTGGTAACGTGGATGAGAAATACTTTATTGTGAAATGCCTTCTTAGTACAACATAGCCCTATCTCAATCAGATAGGAACTTCTCTTTGCTGTCCTGCCTGCCCTCTCCGACACATCCATGGGGGATGCTGCCATCATGCACGCATTTTCTTCCCAGCAGGGCTATCAGTTTGACATCACATACACCATTTGCCACAAAAAGTCTGTGGAAGAACAATCTCTACCTCTTCCTGTGTTTCCTGAAAACAAATTCTTGGTGGCCACAGGAGAAGGCAGCAGCCTCATTTCAGACTTGTTTCTGCACTCCCAGATCTTCCACTTGACACAGAATCACACAATTAACTAGGATGGAAAAGGCCTTTTTGATCAGAGTCCAACCTGCCACCTAACACCATCTCATCAACTAAACCATGGCACCAAGTGCCACATCCAGTCTTATTTTAAACACTTCCACCACCTCCCTGGGCAGCCCATTCCAATGGCCAATCACTCTTTCGGTGAAGAATTGTTTCCTAACATCAAGCCTAAACTTCCCCTGGAGCAGCTTGAGACTGTGTCCTCTCGTTCTGTCACT
>WEIV01018861.1:115164-136897 GCA_013390005.1 Calyptomena viridis | reverse complement strand
TGCCCTCTCCGACACATCCATGGGGGATGCTGCCATCATGCACGCATTTTCTTCCCAGCAGGGCTATCAGTTTGACATCACATACACCATTTGCCACAAAAAGTCTGTGGAAGAACAATCTCTACCTCTTCCTGTGTTTCCTGAAAACAAATTCTTGGTGGCCACAGGAGAAGGCAGCAGCCTCATTTCAGACTTGTTTCTGCACTCCCAGATCTTCCACTTGACACAGAATCACACAATTAACTAGGATGGAAAAGGCCTTTTTGATCAGAGTCCAACCTGCCACCTAACACCATCTCATCAACTAAACCATGGCACCAAGTGCCACATCCAGTCTTATTTTAAACACTTCCACCACCTCCCTGGGCAGCCCATTCCAATGGCCAATCACTCTTTCGGTGAAGAATTGTTTCCTAACAGCAAGCCTAAACTTCCCCTGGAGCAGCGTGAGACTGTGTCCTCTCGTTCTGTCACTCAGGAGCCTTGATATCATAGACAGAACTGCACAGATACATAAAGCCTCACTTTTTTTTCATCCCTTCTCTCTCACAGGCAAATGGAAATGCTAAAACTACCTAGGAAGATGTTTCATAGGTAATGAGGGGACAAGCTTAATTTCCCTCTCCTTTTTATTTTTTTACCTTTTTTTAAACACAAGCATTTGTAGACACGGACTTCTAGTAAGACAGCAGAGCAGAGCACAACACAACAGGTAACTATGCTTGTCTGGAAATACAAGTGCTGCTTTAATCCATGTGGGTCAGTCAGTGATCTCAGAGAAGTGATGACACCAAGAGAGCAGCTGAACCAGCCCCCTGGCATCCTGGCTGCTTCCTTAGCCCTTTCAATCAGCCCACCACCTGTGGATCACAACAGCTTCTCCACCAGCCAGCACAAAGACACAGGCGTCAGACACTCCCAGGTGAGTGCACTGAGCACACAAATCCTGGCAGCACACACAAGGTGTGGTAGGTAGTGCGACAGGAAAACAGGATTCCTTTAAAAAAGCAAGACAATTTAGAAAAAAAAAGCCTCTCTGCAACCTACTTCAGTTAGTCCTGCAACACTGCTATACAAATACTTGCTTTCATGACACCACCTGTAAAAGACCCGGGAGCTGCACAGGTTTTCAGCTTGAGCTCAGTCAGGTCTGGCCTCTCACCTAACTCCTGCCCTGCGGTCACTGCTGGCTGAGTTCAGCTCTATCTCACAGCCCGATCTCCCCGAGCAAAGAAAAGGAGAAGAGGAACAGGCTGCTTGCAGAATGTTGCCTGTTCTGGACACTCATTACATAATTGTAAATACAAACTCCATTAGCTACCAGCCCCGCTTGGAAATACTGCCCACACCACGGCCACTCGTGGAATTAATCCCACAAAAGGCACAAACTTCGGCTAAGTCCTGCATCCCACACAACTCCAGCACTCAGTACAAGGACCCACAGTCCCAAATGTCAACAGGTGTTGCGTTCCTATTCAAAATATTTATTTAGCCAGATTCCTGCTATTATTCCCAGGCCAAGACGGTCCCATAAAGCAGGGCCAAGATGGGACTGGATTCAGCAAGCTGCCTGAGAGCTCTTTTAAAAGCACAAACACTACTTCAGCATATAAGCTAAGGAAAGAATGGCACAGTTGGAGCCTCTTGACTAATTCTCCTGTTTATATCCAAATAAGAGGCCACTGTGGAACCTCGCTCTCCCCTTGGCAAGCTGCGAATTTCACTTGGACGCAGCCAATCCCTATAGATGGGACCTTGTGGCTACTCCACAAAAGATTTTGGCCAGAAAGGGTACCAAGGACATGTGGTTGAAAGCGGACCAGAAGCACAACAAGGGTTTGTGCACTGGCATGTCGGGGAGAACGAAGCGCTTGCCTGGGCTGAATGAAAATCAGCCTCTTCGGGCCCCAGGAAGGGTCCACGCCAGCCTCCTGCGGGACGGAGGCGTCCAGGGGCCGCAGGGACAGACGATGCCGGGGGATGAAGCACAGCCTCGGTGGGGAAAACGCAATTTACAGCCTCCTAGAGAGCTCCCACAGCGGGTGCCCGTGTCCCCCCCGACGTGGCCGCCCCGGACAGTCGCAGACTCGCAGCCCGTGTCCGCCGTGGAGGCGGCCGGCGGGGACACCCCGGGCCGTGTCACGGCGAACCGCACATACACGTTCTCCTGCGTTTCTGTTTCTGCCTTTTTTATTATTATTATTAGGAAATTAAGGAAATACAAGTGTTTGCTGAATTTTGTCCTTTTCAACTTTTCTGATGTTGTGCTGTAACGTGGATGGATAAACTAATATTGGTCCACTTGCTGTTCTCCAATACTGCTAAAATAAATGATTAGGATGTTCACATCAGTTGAGATAGTAAATAAATCAAGTCTTGTCATTGTAACATGTCACTAGATAGATGAAATAAGTACTATGTGGTACTGAAAACTGCCTGGAAAATATCAGTGAGCCTAATACCTTATCTTTCCAAATAATTCCCCACTAGAAAATTGTGACTTTTGGAAGAATAGGAACACAATTTAGTCTACAAATGGAATTTATAGAAGTCACAAGTCCAAAGTCTCGGTAGGACATACACACTGAGGAGAGCAGCCTTCCTCTTGGAATTTTTCTGCCCCAAGACTGTCAAAAAGCAGCTTGGAAGGAAAGCTCCACACAGCTGGAGAGACTGAAGTGCAACCACAATGCAGGGGGAGAGCTAAAAAAAAACCTCCTTCTCCACCATTTCCAGAGCAGAAACGGGACAAAATGTGATCACAAGGAAGGAGTTGTGCTGGAAGTTTTTTTGAAGGTTCTTGGATATTTGAGGGTTTTTTAAGTCCTCTTTAATGCTATGGATTGGGAATAAGCACTGGTGAGCATAGCTGAGAATTCAACTGAGAATAACAAAACCAAATAAGTTTATGGAGAATTTCTTTTGCATTTTGTAGGAAAAGCAACTTATTATTTATGATGTAAGTGCTGTGACCTCAGTGGTGCTCTTTTCCATGTATGGAGTCCTTATTTTTCCAGCTAAGAGATGTGTTGGTTGGCATACTTAGCCAAAAATATCTCTTTCACACATGCCCTGGAAAGAAAAAGGATAGAATGGCCTTTTTCTACAACTTGATGGACACCTTTGGCATTTTGAGCTGAACAGCAAGTACCTTAATCATGTCAGCATCACAGCCAGGATCCAAACCCCAAATGCACTGCAGCTCTAGGCCCAAATGTTAGCCACCCATTGAGACTTCTGTGAGCTTGTTTTGCTGTAAAGGACAATGGGTGAGAAGAAGTAAAGGATGGTAGACATGGCCTAAACATCAGAAGGTGCAAAACACTTTTAATACTTATTGACTGGCAAAGGCTGAGAAATAAGACTCTTGCATACAATATATCTTGCAGTTGATGGCAAAGGTCACCATTTTCTGTTCATCTGTCTTTCTGCCTGTGGGAGTTGAACCCATGCACACAGCTTTGAACACTGCATGTGACTGTCATCCACAGTACACAGCCCATGATCACGTTAAGGTTTCATTTTCATGGATTTTAAGCAGAACCATTAAGATCCCAAACTCAAGACACAGAATAAACAAGAGGGAAAAAACTTTCGTCCAATTTTAGTCTTTCATTAACTGCATCATCAGCACAAAAATAGCACTGGCAGGTACTGTTTGATGGCTGTTTTGTAGCAGGTGGTGCTGGTTCNACTTATTGACTGGCAAAGGCTGAGAAATAAGACTCTTGCATACAATATATCTTGCAGTTGATGGCAAAGGTCACCATTTTCTGTTCATCTGTCTTTCTGCCTGTGGGAGTTGAACCCATGCACACAGCTTTGAACACAGCATGTGACTGTCATCCACAGTACACAGCCCATGATCACGTTAAGGTTTCATTTTCATGGATTTTAAACAGAACCATTAAGATCCCAAACTCAAGACACAGAATAAACAAGAGGGAAAAAACTAACTTTCGTCCAATTTTAGTCTTCCATTAACTGCATCATCAGCACAAAAATAGCACTGGCAGGTACTGTTTGATGGCTGTTTTGTAGCAGGTGGTGCTGGTTCATTATCATCCCAGTAAGAAAGGCACTCAGACTCTGAAATGTCAATTAAAATACCAGTATAATGGAGAGAACAGTGTAGATAACCTTACATTCCTTCAGGTACTGGGAGCCCTGAGCTGTGCAGCATCAACCAGGTCTCTGAGCAAAGGTGCAGCATGTCCCGCAGATCCAGCACCTGGAAAAGTTACACCATTTTGGTCATTCAAGACATTACAGGATTTTTACAGTATTTTCTTACAAGAAAACAACTCTATACATTGTTTCTACTGCCAAACAGAAAGGACGTTCACACCAGAACCTCTTGCTGACTTTTGCAGATAAAGGGCAGAGGGCATAATTGCAGGTATCAAGTAGGAGCTGCTCTCAAGCTCCTCTGGGATAATCAGCCAGGTAAATTGGTTGCACGTGGGGCTGGAGTCCAGGCTGGACAGACAGCACAGTTCAGCACAAGGTGGGTAGGCACAGGCCTGACTTACGTGGATCACTAATCCTCCAGGTACAATGGTCTTCTGGTCAGGATCTAAACAGAGGAGCAGATAGCAAAGTCCACTGCAGGAAGTACTTTTAATTCTCATAGGTGACAATTCATCAAATCGAGTTTCTATGTGTGGTGAATTGAAAACTAGAATCATCCACAGGTTTCTAGTAATTTTTATTCTTTAGTGTCTTCTCTAGCAGAGATGTTGTAGTCTCTCAGTAGCACAGACAATAGTGAAACTCAACCTGCCTATATCCTAGCAGCCTTTTCCCCTCTAGTTTTTCTTAACCTTTTTGTCCATAATTTATTCAGGACTTTGGAATCCACAATTATTTATGCTTTCTTCAAGATGGATGGTGTGAAGTACACAATTAACATCAAAAATTATTTTAATTAAATTTCCTAATGAACCTGATTTGCTAACATTGTAGCTGCTAATATTAACAGAAATATCTGCTATCTTGATATACATTAGCATTTCTTCAATTTGACCACAGCTATTCCAGTTAATAAGGAAAGAGACAAGTTTTGTATATGCAGATAACCTAAAATCTTATTTGGTAGTGAGCACCTACAAGGTCACCAGTAAACACAGAACATTCTTAATAAAGTGCATTAAAATATAGTTAGATTCTGTGAAATGTCACTGAGGAAAATCAATTAATATAGTTCATAGCTGAATCTCCTAATAGCAGGAGATTTTTCTTTTCAATTTTTCTTTTGAACAGAGTACAGTCATTTTGGGGCAACTCATTTTTGTAAAAACAATAGAGTAGAAATACAAAATTAAAACAAAATGCTTCCAAAATTATAAAAAAACCCAACAAGAATAACAACAAAAAACCCACCACACTCCCATACACAAAACCCAACCAACCAAAAAAAACCCAAAAAAACCCACCAAAATAAAAAAAAAACCCAACAAACAAACAACAACAAAACCCAAAACTTGTGTGCAGCTTTTCATTTTCTCTTCACTCTTTTTGCTGGCTTCTGTTATTCCCAATTTAAATGACACTCTAAAATCCTTTGCCAACACAGGATTTGTTTTCCACTCAGAATATAAATAGTTCCATTCAGGTCACTAGGGTAGCAGTCCATGCTTCAATGTTTCATTAAACTGTGTGGTTTATATAAGCCTTGGCTGCTCCAGTGCTTGGTAAATCAAAAGGATATTTACAAGTTATGCACAAAACTAGCACAGGATTTAATATAGTCATACTTATATTTAAAATTGTTTTTATAGGATTGAACTAACTGAGCAGAACCAGTAAAACTGAAGGTCATATGCAGACATAAACTTGCTGTGGAACAAAACCTTTGTTTTTTATACTTGCCCAAAATAGCTTTAACAAAGTTACAGGACTAACTGCATCCACACCCAAAGTGTGAGTTATTTTAAGCAACCCTTCTGTTTTGATATGCTAGTCTCAATCTTTTTTTATCAAAGACTTTACATTCTTAAACTTTTGAAGATAAGACTGACATGTAATCCATTAAACATTAATTAGCAGCAATCAGATTTAACCATGAAACCCTTGACAGCACTACATAAACTCTAAATTGCTTGTGTAGTACTAAAGTAAGTTCTGATGCAACTTCATGTACTTCTGCTTTTCTTGAAAGTTGCCTGAGATCTCAGCAACTTTATTTTAAATCTGTGCCTATTCTAATTTTGTTTGCTCACCACAGTTAAAAACATGACTGAAGCGTGGTGAGGGAAAACTGGCTCACAGTCTCGGGGAGTGACTCACACTTTCAGGAAGGAGCTTTAGTTAGACCCTGCTGAGGCTCAGCCTTAAGAGGTCAATCACTCTTCACTTGGTCCTCCTGCAGAAGCTTAATTACTCCTTGTTAGCCAAATAATAAGTATTTGTCAGGGAGGGTCTAACCAGAGGAAAGATTACGCACTTGAACCGTTACTAATTTTGTTTTATGCCACTGAGTCAGTTAAACTGACATCAAGGAAAGAATTCAGGCACATCAGTAACTCAGTCTTCTGCTTATTGTTAGTCCAGAGAAAATCTTCCTGACCTGTGGCTAGACGAGTAATTTCCATTCTCCACAGGAAAACTAAATGGAAGCAAACAGAAACTGAAGACCATTAAGCGAACTTCATAGCACACTGTGTTTCCAGTATCTGCCATTTCACAGTGATGTTACAGTAGAATATAAAACTGAACCAAATGCCAGTATTTGTGATCAATGTGTTAGTTTCTGAAGAGACTAGTCCTGCCATAAAACATCTCAAGGAAGCATTGGGGGACAGTGTAAAAACCAGTAAGTGTATTTGACATTATACCACGACCCAGTCTTCAAGCCATCTCAGGAATTTGTTTTTTTTGTTATTTTAAAATACTTCAAAAAGTTTTATCTCTGGCATTATACAAATGCTTCAAACATTCTCACTGAAACTATGTAGAAATTAAGCATGAAAATAGTTTTAGGTGAAACAGGAAGCAGCATTAGATGCTGAATCAGAATGGCAGCTCAGTCTCTCCTACCAAAAAAAAAAAAGTTAATTTTCCATTCACTTCTAAGACCTTTAGAGCAATCTTTAAAGGGATTTCAGCAAACTACTTCACTATAGTTTTCTGTTCTTTACACACATATGCACAACAGATGCATTTTTATTCAAACTTAACAAAAGAAACATAATGAGGGGGTAGAGCACTACGTTACATTTCAGTTCCTCCCTGGTAATACACGTCTTACTCTATACTTGTAGCTGATAAGGTATTTCTCAACAAGTTACAGAACTCACCATGAAACAGAACACCGCAAATACCTTATTCGCAGAAAGGAAGAGGAAATTATATCCCATGTGTGCTGTTGTAGCCATCTGATACCATGTTTTGGGATGGAAACTGGAAAGAGAAACGGTCAATGGAAAAAGAAGGGTTAGTGTAGAAGACAGTCAATCAGAATCATAGAATCTTTAAGGATGGAAAAGACCTCCAATATCACTGAGTTTACCCAGCTGTTAGCCCAGCACTGCCCATGTTCACTAATTAAATGTTCACATTTAATTTTGCCAGAACAGGATTTGTTTGGTTCCTTAAGTGCCATATCTGCATGTTTTTCAACTTCCAGGGATGGGACAGCCTATTCCAATGCCTAACAACCCTTTCAGTGACATTTTTCCTAATGTCCAGTCTAAACCTCTTCTGGCACTGCTTAAGACCATCACCTAAGTTTGGTGAGACTACTATAGGAGATATTTCTCCTGTCCCCCCTCCATTCCTATCCTGCAAAATGCCATGCCTAAAATACTTTAATCAGTGGTGCCTTCTGTTGTCTGTAATTCAACAGACAAACAGGATCTTCTCCATCAGGATGGAGGCTGAACACCCAGAATCTTTGCCTGTGCATAAATGAGAGTTCAGTAACAGCAGAAGAGTTTTTGTTTATTTGCCCACTTATCTGGCAGCAACTCTAGAGATACATAGAAGATCAGTAATCAGAATCAGGCCACTTAGTCTTTCATCTTGAGTCAAATAGAAATCAGTTTAGACCAGCATGATTATTCATATGTCATGCTAAACACTTACACTGAGTATCATAAGGGAATCAAATGGCTGGGAAAAGGAAGATCTTTGAAATCAATCTTTTAGGCATGTACAACCACAGATCTCTGAGCAACATTAATAAACAGTTAACCAGTAATAAATTGCTTCCTGTTTAATTAGGCACAGCAATATTCTCTCCTCAGGGCACCTTCCTTCCCCCTAGCCCAATCCCATTATACTCTGGGAAGACAGCATCTTCATCCAATTCCAACTGTTTAGACTCAAGCAGGACCTCTCTTTCCTATGTGCTGTCCAGCCCAGTTGCTGCTGCTTCCTGCTTTCTCTGTGCTGTGTTTCCTGAGTTGAGAACCTTCATTTCAGCCCTCTCAGAGGGTTCTCAGTTCACTAGAAAAAATGGGGGTTCAGGCAGGGCACAGCCCTGCTTTTGACTCTTGCTTTGGGCCTGAGTCCTCAAGCCCAGTGATATCTGTAGGTAGCACGCTCACACAAGTTTATTAAACACATTATTACACATTAAACATATTATTAAACATATGTACATGCTACATACCAAATCACATAGATGGTAACATCATGAAGACACATTTCCCAAGGCTACAGAACCAAGGGGGTGAGTGTGGATGAAAAAATAAAAGACACTTACCTGAGCTACTGCTGGCAAGAATCTCAGTCAGCACTGCAGAACAAGATAATGATTTCTAACAATCAGGGTCCAGTGTCATACCAGCACACAAACACTTTAAAGACAAAAATTTAGTGTACAATTAACTATTTTGTCCAGCAGGTGTTGCTGGAGACTACAAAACACATCCAGACAAGGTCCAGCTGCCCAGCTTTTGGGAGGGTGTCAAACACTGATGGTGCTCCCTCACCCCTGATCAGCGAGTATAGACTAATGATACTTTTATTCGTGAAACTTTTTAATGTTATAATCTAAAGTAATGCAAGCTACAACGCTGAAATCCTACTTTTGAATATGTAAGCAATGCTTAATTCCATTTCTAAGTGGAGGTAAAGCTTGTCTATAAAGCTTGTCATAAAAAACGTCAAATTGACAGTAAGCTTTTCAGGTTCTGCATTTTACTGATTCAGATCCATCACAACTAATAGGAGAACAGGATATTTGGAAACTGAAAAATGAACCTGACAAAACCAAACCAAAAAAATTGCTGTGTGTCAATAGCTTAACAAAAACAAAACAAGAGACTAAGCTGACCATCATAATTCAAGCTTGTTAATCCTGTTTGAATTCATAGCAAAAATTGCTTGGAATTCGATATGCAGTCTATGAAAATAGAACAACAATTTCTAGTTACGCCACAGTTTCCAGCTGGAACGTGCTAACTTCTCTTTGCAGACACACTCCTTAACTGTCTGTTGGCCTTCATGGCTGCAACACACCAGTATTTTGCATGACTATCACAGTATTTGTTTCTGAAAAAAGTATTCTTCAAATAAATCCAAGTGCATTTTGACTGTAATGGCATAATAGAATTTCAGATAGTATTTGAACACCAGATTAAGTATTTTTTAAATATAGCATTTATGACTCAATAGTTTAGACTAAAAAACCATCAATATTTCTATACTCTGTGGAAACGTTTGATTCTCAAGACAAATTATCTAAAAAGTGAATCAATCTTTGATACTTGAAATTGATATTAAGAAGCTGGGGGTGACAATACTATTTTTGTTTGCTTCCAACAAAAATTACTTTTGTACAGTCAAATGGAAGACAATTCATCCACAAAAAATAATTTAGATAGAACAATTTCAGAATATTCTTTTGGAAAGCAGCATTTGTCAGTGTTAACTGGTGTCACATCTTTACAGGAAACTAATTCCACAAGAGCTTTAGTCTACCACACCACCCACTCTTCAGGCACAAGATGCAGCGAGATTAAGCAAGACCAGGCAGGTAGTGTAATGTATCATTAGAAGATGGAGAAGACAAAGGAGCAGACAAATGTCTAGAGGAGGTGGGAATATGAAATACCTGCTTTCAGGGACTTTTACAATTTATAAGTTCTTCAATAAGTCACATAGTCTGATCAAAAACATTAAGCTACTGTGCTACATCTGTATTGGAGAGTTAAGTGAGATGAATTCGTGAGAAAAATGGTTAAACATTAAATGTAGCTATTTTGAGGAATACACTTGCCACCCAGCTCTAATGCTTGCTTCTTAAATTGAGATATAGATTCTTAAAGTGCTGAAGCTCATCTTGTTACACTGTGCTTGGTAGAATTCCTTCAACTGTCATCTGACTCTGCATCTCAGGTAGTTGTAGAGAGCCCTAAGGTCTACCCTGAGCCTCCTCTTCTCCAGGCTGAACAAACCCAGTTCCATTAGCTGTTCCTCACCTGACCCTTCCCCAGCTCTGTTGCCCTTCTCTGGACTTGCTTCAGCACCTCCATGTTTTTATTTTAATGAGGGATGAAAAAGTGAACACGGGACTCGAGGTGTGGCCTCCCCAGTGCCCAGTACAGAGGGACAATCACTGCCCTCATCCTGCTGGCCATACTATTGCTGATCCAAGCCAGGATGCCATTGGCCCTCTTTAAAACCTGGGCACACTGCTGGATCACGTTCAGCTGTTGTCAACCAGTGCCCCAGGACCTTTTCCACCAGGCTTTCCAGCCACTCATCCCCCAGCCTGTAGCACTGCCCAGCATTGTTGTGATCAAAATGCAGGACCCAGCACCTGGCCTTGTTAAGCCTCATACAATGGCCTTGGCCCATGGATCCAGCCTGTCCAGATCCCTCTGCAAAGCCTTCCTCCCCTCCAGCAGATCAACACTTTGCCCCAGCTCGGTGTCACTTGAAAACTGCCTGAGGGAGCACTCAGTCCCCTCACCCAGGTAATCAGTGAAGGTGTTCAACAGGACTGGCCCCAACACCGAGCCCTGGGGACCACTGCCCGTTAGTCCCAGCCGGATCCACTCCATCCACCACCACTCCCTGCACCCAGAGATCCAGCCAGTTCTTTACCCAGGCAAGATCACAGCCCTACAAGCCCAGTGTTCCTGCACACGGCTTGTTTGCACAGCAATACCTGTGCTGATGTTACAGGCCTCTGAAAATGCATGATGCAAGAGAACGTAAGTATCATAGGTGGATCAAATTCTTTTACACTGTAGGGGAAGAAAGGCTTAAGGTTCACTGATCCCCCACCAACTGGTATTTCTGTTTAGAAATATGGTTTAAGAAAGGTCTCATTAAATGCAGATGAACATTAAAACACTGCAACAAAACCATATATTCTAAGTACTCTCACAAACAAGACAGGACTACCATACAAAGTAAAAGCTTTAAGGTATTCCAGCGTCTCAATTTTTACTGGTAATTGTATATTCAGTTACCTAAACCAAGCCTCTGAATTTCACTGTCATATATGAATGGGACTGAGAACTCTTGCAAATAAAAATACTTAACATTTATTTTTTGTTAATTTCAAAGCTGAATTTTATGTTAGTCTCTGACAGTCACTTGCGACTCTTTAATACAGCAACAGACTGATCTATTAAGCCTTTATTTACCCTCTCTTCTTTATGTTTGCATCCATACCACAGAACACTCCATTACTGTTCCCAAACTATTCCAATTGCCCCCCGTTTTTCTTCCAACTTGTAAACAAGCGTTTCTCTTCCATTTCTCAGCAATTCATGAGTTTTCTTTCTTACCTCAGACCCAAGTCTTTCTTCACATAGTTTCTAGTCCTTCATCATCAGCCATGGGTTCCACTTCAGATCTTCCAAGGGTTTCATCTTCCCCAATACAATACCATTCCTGAGGCTGCAGAGACAGACTGCTATAGACACTAACACACTGAGTGTTTCTCTGCTAACTATCAGCAAGTGTGTTATCTCAATCCCACTCTTAAGAGGGTACCACAAGCAATAGGCACGAGTGGGAAGTAGATCTAATTAGGACTTGCCATACCCGACTCAGTATTTTATTCCCACAACTACAAAGTTAAATAAGTGTTAGACAGTATTAAACAAACAAAACTTTTAACTTTAATATTCAAATTCAACACTAGTAAGAACAAGTAGAGCACAAATGGGAAACACTGTTCAAAGTAAAATGAATGAAGAGACAAGCCAGTAATTAGAACAGTTCTTCTGTCAGCCTAGGTTCAATATCGGCACTGGTTCCGATGGCCATGTTCTGTTCCACATTTTTGGAACTTAAAACTCAACAGTTAAGCTGTGTCTGCTGGCATCCCAGACTGCAGTTTCAGTATAGTACACTGTAAGCATGATCAAACTTATGTACATAAACAATGAAAAACCAACCTGAACACACTAAACGACTATTTACAAGTACGCCAACACAGAAAAAACAGACATAAAATAGGCCTCAAGAATGGGCAACTGAAGGAAGTATGAACATTAGAGAACCTTATTCGAAAGAATTACAAAACATCAATAGCAAAGACATTAACAATTGCACTACACTAATACAGAGTCCAAATATTAAATTGGTGCATTATTTCACAATGCACTAGCTTTGAGAGAAAAATGCTGCCTTCACTAAAATGCAGCTTACATTTTTTTTCACTTAATTTTTTTAACAAGAAGCCTATTAACACAATAATGATTGTTTTAATGCTACAGTTTACAGCAAGGACAACCAACTAAAAATAGCAGCAGTTCCACATGGCACTTAATTCCACAGGTTTCTAAGCTGTGGTTTATGCAATGCCTACAAAGTGCTCCCAGTTGAATACACAAATAAAATTCACAATAAAAGTCTACCTGACATCAGGTACATTGACTGTAGCTGGCCTTAAAGCCTGTCTTTCAAAATTTATTCCCCACTGCTCCAAAAACAAAATAACTATCAAAGCAAGGCCCCTCCCTCCTTCTTAAAGATTAGGGATATTGCTTCTTATTACAATGCTGTAACACTACAAAGCAGCACACCACTATAGTGGTTAACCCTGGGACAACGTAACCTCTAACAGTGTAACCGAAAGGCTTATGGATCAACATCCAGGATCCTCTAGAGACAAGAAAGTAACCGAGTCCGTTAACTCAAATGGTTAATACAGCTATAATCAGCCATATAGTACAAAACCCAGAAGCAATAGATGTAAAACTAGTGACACTGATCACAGACAGGACAAGAAACCAGGAATTGAATGCTTTCTTCAATTCCTTAGGCTTCAGTCCAGCAGAGATGCTATAGTCATCTCAGTTCTCTCAGACTTCATAGTTAGTATATGGTAAGACTAAGTGAGCGGTTCATTTTCTTCCCAATGAGTCGAGATGGTCTGTTTTGGGTTGTAGATCTCGTCGTCATTCTGTCAGTGAACAGTGCTCGCTCCTCAGCTGCAGCCTTTGCCATCTGTGCCTTCTTCAGCTCTCTGCAAGACATGGACAGTGTCACACCCAGCAGTATCTGCAGGGACTACGGGCAGACCACAGCAAGAGTGCTTCAAGTGAACTACAGCAGTTCTGAACCAAAGACTTGTCAGTTCAGGTCATACCGAGATGGCTATCATTCCTATCCACCCAGAGGACAGAAGTGGGATGCTCACTACTTGTCTAGATGTTCTTTCTTTTGAAAAGCAAGGGAAGGAAATAAAAAACTCACACAAGTCAGATTTTGAAATCCAGTCTGTAAATAAGCAGCTCAATACCTCAATTACCAGAACACAGTAGGGTGCTGTTTACTTCCCAGCATGAGTCATATGTTACATCAGAGTTAATTACTGAGGTTTGCCCAAATGAAGCATATTCAGCCACAGCTGAACTTCTGTGAGAGACTCAGACAAACACTTGGATGAGCACAGATGTACAGAACTGGCAACAGACAACTCAGGAAGCATCCTTTCCCTTTTGCATAACCCACATCAAAAGCTTATCACCACCTACATTTTTCTGCCTAACAAAAATTTGAGCCTGCAAGGCAGAGTCACTGAAGGTAGCAACATTCTGCCTGCCAACTATTCTGTTTCAGAGAAATATCAATACTCAGTCTGAGGACAAATTTAAATAAAAGTCAGCATAAAAGTATAAAATAGTACAACTAAAGAGCAAAGCTACCTTTATAAACAGTTTTCCCATAAGCTGCTTTTCTCCTTTCCTCCAATACTGACATATGGCCTCATACTCTCTTCCTTCTCCTGACTGATCTCAAACTATCTGTCAAAGAACTTTCTCTGCTGTAAGAGCTACTATTTGTAATCTCATTTCACGTCTGGACTGCAAAGCAAGATCAAATTTTACAAGCTTGCTGCGTATCAGCATGTGTTTAGTCTTAAGTTACATAGTTTAATAAACTATTCCCATTCTTGTAAGTCAAAGTATTATTCATTAACACCTGTGCCCCATCTAATCATCCCCACATTATCACTGTGCCAGTTCAGTCAAGAGAATGCAGCCAACTTTTACCCCTCTTCCTTGTGAACGTCAGTCACAAATGCACACTCATGTGCTCAGCCAACCACCACACCATTACCAGGAAATTAAGTTTTATAATGTCCTTCCCTTCTTCCCTAGAAGTCTTGAATTCCCGAATTCTTCACTAGAAATCTTGAATTCTTCCTACCTCTGAAGAGGACAACACAGTAAGAAAAGCTGAGTTTCCCTAAAAGGATTCTTTTCACTGAAGGCAACTTACATGCACAAGTGGTATCTTAAATAGGTCAAATGCAGGAATTTAAAAAAACCCACCAAACAAAAATAAACACCTCACCTCCAAATAACTACCTGAAGTATTTTGCGGAACACTATGCCACACAATCTTAAAAATTACTGTGGCTAAGTGTTCTTTTTAAATCATTCTTACAGTTATTTTATAAGGATGTATCTTATTTGCTGCTAGGCCAGAAACAGCTTTCACAAAATAGCTTAGCAAGCTTTCTCTTCTATATGATACTAAGATATGTTGTCCTCATATAAGCAAGCAAGTTACCTCAGCACATCTTTCCTTTAGCAACCTGCACGAATCGTCATATTATTCTTTCAGTGTAAATCATAAGAAGATTATAAAGGTAACCAGCTCAACTGGTAGGTGGTCAGACTGTAGCAATGGCAAGATAAGCAGGTAGCAATGGAGTGAACTCGAAAAGGAAATTAACATTTTTATTTAAAACAAACCACTCAGAAAGAAATCAGTGTTCTATATGCCCTCATAAGACCCTCCCAATAAAGCATAATACATGCAAAGTTCACTGCAGTGAAAGATTCAGATGATTGCTTCTTAATTTACGAAGTCTTTCTATGAAACTTAAGCAGAATTCAGATTCTAAAGGGAATCTCTTCTTCCAAACTTTAATTCAGAGTTGAGTGTTTGAGCAAGAGGCAGAACAAGACAACTTCCTGATATAAATGATTCTCTGGTAACCAAATATCACGACTGTGTACAAATCCAATTAGTCCAAAGGCATTTCTGATGTGCCATTTCATTAAGTTCATAACAGGTCACTTAAGTCATGTTTTCCAACATGTTTCAATAGATGCAAGTTAGGCTGTACCTGTCACAAAAATGTGCAATGTGCTTGAAACATTTTTTAAAAACTGTAATGTTTTGTATGCCTTGAACACTAATAGTGCTGTTGAGATTCCCTTAGAGTGCATAAGCAGTTCCTTCTATAGAGAAAGCTCCTTTTAAAGTTCCATGACCCACTTTGCACTCTCAGGGATGTCCATGCCTACAGATTTGTGGACCTCACGCAGGAACAAGAACACTCCTGTTTCATCATCATGTGAAAACCTTTTAGAAATAAAGCCATATTTAAGGACCCCGAGAAACTACTTACTTCTGCAAGAACGAGTTTTTTAATTTCTCAGCATTCAGCTCTATCCGGAGCTGCTCTGCGCTATTTTTTGCAGCAGAGAGAAGCACTGAATGCTTGACTAATGCCACAGCTGAAGGCCTTTTCTCTGGATCAGGATTAATCATAACCTTGGAAAAAAGAAAATAAGGCATTTTTGTTAAGGCCAACAATACATAAATTACACTTAGCATCAAGTCACTAGTATAAGAGTTCTTACTTCTAGTAAGTCTAGTAATTCTTGAGAAAGCACTTGTGGTAGTCTAGGTAGTTTTCCTTGTCGAATTTCATGCCATTGGTCCCCATTAGTTGGAAGTGGCTCAGCCCCAGCAGCACAGACAACAGTCAGAGCGAGAGCAAAAATATCCGCTTTTGGCAAATGCGTGTAGTTCTTGAAAAAATAAAGAAAAACAGATTTAATCATTTTTCTAAAGAAAACAGCATGCAGACCTAACATCACTGTTTTCCAAAAGCAGAGCAGTCACCTCTTGCAGCACTTCATTTGCAAGAAAACGGCTGTCACCTTCTTCCACTTGAGGACTGGATACTCGAGTTACATGACCAAGGTCACCTGCAAAAAGAAAAGAAAGTTATTTTTCAGAAGACAACTAGATGATGCAAATCTTTCGAGTGCAAGTGCGCTGCTTCTCACCTATTTTAAATATGACTCTATCAGATGACCAGTCATCATCATCACCTTCTTCTAAAGTTATACTAGGGACTGATGTCCTAGATATGAAAATATTACCTGAAAAAGAGTAGAATTGTTAAAAAACCATTTCTGTACAATTTCTACTTCATCTAGTTTCACTAGAGCTTGCTTTAGCAACACAGTTTTATTTGTATACATAGGCAGTTCACAGAGTGAGAAGCTGTAACTGACTCACCGCGGCCCCTCCGCTGGGAAGGCAGCCAAGCGTTATGCAAGGAGAGTCAATTACACAAAAAGGGCCCAAGATAAACTCAACAGTTTAGGTCTGCTAGCCAGTTTTATAACTGACATCTTTGTACTGCTATTCACAACTTCAGTGAAGAATTTACAGTTAGGAAGGCGTGGCTAACTGCTCATTTTTCTACAGCAGATTAAGTGAGGAAATCGTCAATACAGAGTAAAGCAGTTACAAACTTACTAGGTTTGATATCCATGTGTACCAGTGACATTGAATGAATGTACTTTAAACCTCGAGCCACTTGAAGCAACAGGTCCTTCAGTTCTGGTTCAGTAAAGTAACGCATATTCCTGTAATTTTCACTTATGGCATCTGCTAAACTGCCACCTAAAACAACATTAAAGAAAGCAATTTTTTTACATCAAACAGTTGACCAAGTAATGACATCTAGCTTCCAAAATTAAGTGAATATATCACCAAGAACTTGCTGACATTATACAGCAAGTGTAAAATCTAGTGCTGTATCCTCTCTTTATTGCCATGTAATATAATAAAATTCTTTTCTGCTGTAGTTGCCATGCAAACTAACATGGTAGCAACACAAGGGAAAAGACCTGTGTCTCTTCCAAATCTCTGGCAGGGTATCAAAAATCGCAAAATGCTTCAGAAATCAAGTTTAATCTCTCTTTTTAACAGAAACTTTCGCAATTTTCTCTATTCCAGCTTGGACTATTGTACGAAGAACAGTTTTGCTGCTCGCAAATGCCTCACCACACTTCCAATATGCTTGAACATGTATGACTTGGTCTGCCAATTTTGTACAGTTTTTGCTTCACGTATCTGATATGCCTTTTATAACAGAAAGGAACATCAGACACTTGAGAGAAAGATGGTATGAGCTATGAGTAAGGTAATCAATTCCTAACAAGTGTTAAGAATTTGTAGATACCTGTATATCTTCGAAAATTACATTTTTTGAAAGCAAGTTCAGAACAAGCAATAAAGTTTACTTACCATTGCAATATTCATTCTGTATAAGCATATGATCATCTTCTGCCCATGCAGAGTAGTACCTTACTACATGAGAATGCTGTCCCAGAACTGCATGTGCATAGACCTCTCTTAAAGCATTCTGCCTGTTAGTCACAAAAAATAACAGCATACGTGAGTATTATGAGGTGAAATAGTAAAATTTCTTAATGTAATAGTTCTGTGGCACCTTAAGGTGAATTTGTACTTATATTCAAACAGCTAAAATAATTTAAATTGTATTAAAAGATTAAGTACGTGGAACATAAAAAAAAGCCACAGCTTGGTGCACACAATTCTTGAGGGAGCTGCCACTTCCATTATATAACTGTCAACCAATAGCAATAGTAAGCTTAGGAAAAAAAAAATCATGATCATAAACCAAAAGTTTGACTGAATTAATTATTCCTAACTTCTTGTGTGTAAGTCTGGTATGCAATTTTGTACAACTCAAACTTGTGGAGTTTTATATTATAACTATTGGAACAGTCATGGAAAAGTCACGAATCAGGTTTATTCACAAATGCCAAAAAATACTCCCAAACTGACTTAACTCATCTCTATGTCACTCAAGCTGACAAGGATGATGACTTAGTTGGGAATATTGCTTTCATCTCTCACAAGGATCACCACTGGAGTTTATTCATATAGTCCCTCCTGCCACTAATGCAAAGAAGCATTAATCTTACTTTCCAGGTGGGAACAATCTATTTCCACACAGACTATTGGGATAAATATCTGCTAGAAGAAAGGCCAATTAGCCTTTTCTCCACAGTCCTGCACAGTATTTCGGGGGTGCGGAAGAAAAGAAGTAAAGTGACTTCGAAATTGTATCTGTTCTACATTTAATTTATGTTTGTTTTATACTTTTCTCTTAAATGCCTTCTCTAGACATCAACACAAAAAGACATGTGAAGAGCAACCAAGAGGAGACTTTTAACTTTTAATAGTGGGAAGTACTCACTCATCCACTGAGCCAGCTAAGGGTTTCTTGGATCGCTTTATTGCATAAATGCAGCCATCTAACCTCTTCACACATTTAAACACAGACCCAAATTCACCAGATCCAATCTTCTCCAGTTCATGAAATTCAGTTGCATACCGTGACTTCATATTACTTTCTGTTATTGTTATCCTCTGCAAAGATTAGAAAGAAAAACACTTGGATCTGCAGATACACAAACTGCCAAAGTCAGTATCAAGTTGCTAAGATTAATTACCTTAGCAGGTCTCATGGTTTCCTCTTCAGGCTCTCCATCACTTGGTTCCATGTCCTCTCCACAAGAGCTGAAATTCACACCAGTTAGTTTTGCAGAAATAACATGGCTTAAGTAAACTTAAAACTGAAGTCCAGAAGCTGCTGATTTTCTTCTGAAATCTAATTCTCTCATTCTACCTTAATTTAACTAATTGAATGCTAGACCTCTTTAAGCACAAACCCATAAAGGTACCATGCTAATTTCTTTGTCATATCTTTCTTCATGTGTCATACTACCATTTATTGTGGTTTTTCCCTCCTCAAGAAAAGACTGTGTGCATAGCTCATTTTGTGAGGGCAAAAGACTGTAGGACACAGCCTAGTCTATCCTCTTGGTACACCCATCAAAGGTCTAGTGCTAAATGGTTATTTCATGATACCATGCATCTCAAAGCACATATTTAAGAGCTGTATTATACATCACTGACAATTTACAAGTGAAAATACTTTCACAGAACCAATTTGCAACAAGACTTTTGCAGATAAAAGTAGTTCTAAATATAAGCTTAACAGAAGAACCTATTAGTTACTCACTCATTCCAGTGTATCCTCTTCCTCCTACGACATTTTCCTTCAGAGCTGTGAAGGAACATGGAATCAGGAGTGAAGGGATTGATGTTCACATGAGGTGTTTGTCTAAAATCTTCTTGCTTCTCTGATTTCCCAACATTCATAAACAGCGAGCTCCCTCGAAGTTTGACTGAGCTGGAGCCTATTCCTTGTGCTTTAGAAAGCAAACTCTGTATTTATGAAAAAAAAAAGACATTTATAGCACTGATATTGCTTTAGGCATAAAACAATCAGGTCATGTTTGAAGTCATCATTACAATATTCTCTAATCAAAGCTGGGATCAGTTGTTTAAATACCTGCATTTCCATCAAAAATTTTTGAAGAAACTTTTATGCCTTGTACTGCACATAAAAACAGTTCAAACAAACACTGAATGTTAAAATTATTTTAAAAACCAGGAAAGATGATGACAGCAATGTTTTCCTGTCTTTCATCATATCATCACCCAAAGTTCTTGGATTATTTTTTTGTCCATGAAACAAACACAGCTGAAACTTGTGGACCATCCTGTACCATATTGCCATGATTTCCACATGCAAGATATGCAAGTTGGATAAGATGGGAAATTATCTTTGGTGACTACAAATTTAAGTAACAAGCTTAAAAAATTAACAAATAAAGCATTTAACACTGATGCAACAGGTGCATCTTCACGAGCCAACAAAAAATTCTTCAAGAATTTACAGCTGTGCTGCACTGTCAGTTCAATATCCAAAACAGATCTTTCAGAACTTTTAATAGTAGACCAGGTAAATTACAGACCAGGTATTTTCCTGGCACGTGATGAAACCTCTCCCAGTTACACTTGGAAGTTGGCACCTGAGTCTCCATCCTAGCGAGGGTGCCAACGACTGGATCACGAGTAGGAGTATCACCTTATCCTAACAACACCCTTCAAAATAATGATGTGCCATTTGCCTAAACCACCACAGGGAAGACGGCTCAATACATGGGAATCTCAGCTGCACTCAAAGCTGCACTGAAGACCTTTAAGTCACTGTGCGTCTCGGGACACACTTCAGTACTTCCACTGGATACCTTAACCAATTGATTCTTCCAGTTTCCAAAGATAACTCCCCCCCCNCCCCCCCCCCCCCCCAAGGTAGACCATGTAGATTCTGGGCACTTAATTTAAGAATCCCATCGAGTCACTGTGTTGAGACTGTTTTTAGTGTCACAATCCACAAGACTTTTGCATCTCTGAAGCGTTTGCTCCTGACTCTGTACAAAATCATCACCAATTCTACCATGGTCAAACTTGTACCACTGATTTCTACCAGTGAAACATCACTGGAGATGGAAGCTGTAGAAAACCAATTAACAAGGTTGCCTTCCTCACACCTTAAGTCAGTTGTTTTCCATCTATAGTCTATAGACCTCATGGAGATTATCCCCGGGGATTATCCCAGGATTACTTCTAAAGGGCTATATGAAAAGTAATGAAGAAAGGAAGCCAATTACCACTAGATTTAAATTCACTATACGGTGTTTTACATGAGCGTCGAGTTCAGAAGTTGAAATGCCTTCCAAAAGTCTGTTATTGACAGAGTTAAGAGCTGTCCATCTATCCCTTTAAGCTTCTGAATCCACCAATTTAAACAGCATCGGCTACTCAAATAGTCTTTTACGTTTGATGCGGGAGTGCAGACCCTGAACCAGCGCTGGCACAGGGCACCACACCGGCAGTACTCCAACAAGGCAGGATCACAGAATCAATTAGGTTGGAAAGGACCTCCGAGATCATCGAGCCCAACTATGACCGAACACCACGGTGTTAACTAGACCATGGCACTCAGTGCTACATCCATCCTTAAACACCTGAAGGGACGGTGTCTCCACCACGCCCCTGGGCAGCTCGTTCCGATGTCTCGTCAGCCCTTCTGTAAAGGAATTCCCCGCGGGACGCGCCAGTTCAGTGACAGACAAGCAGGGGGGCTTTAACTTTCCGGTTATACCCATACAGAAGCACACGCAACGCGGCAGCGTTCATTTCACGAGTTCCAATACGCTCCCGTTTTTTTAAATGCATTTTCCACAAAACACAGTCCAACCCAAAGCAGTCGTGTACTCACAAATTCAAGAAAGCGCTTTATTCGGTGTGTCCGTGTCCCGCCGGGAGGCGGCGCCGCCCCTGC